>JAVQJD010104269.1:0-19963 GCA_036023655.1 Nannoperca australis
ACACACACACACACACACACACACACACACACACACACACACACACACACACACACACACACACACACACACACACACACACACACACACACACACACAGATTTCCATTGCTGCCTGTATGTGACCTCCCTTCTCTCTCAAACACCATGCTGTTTCACAATCACTTCATCTTTCTCGGCCTCCTCTCTCCTGTTGAGGTGATTCTGTCTTCCCCCTCGTCTTCTCTCCGTGTCTCATTGGCAAGATGCATCACTCACTTCATCTATTACTTTTCTTTATCTTAAAGCCTAACTTTTCCTCAGCTCCTGTCTCCTCTTGCATCAGGTGACGCCTTGTTATAAACAGCCCATCAGTGAGCAGTCTATCCGTAGCCCGGCTGTGGTTGTGATATTTATTAAGAGTCAGCTTTGCCTGCAGTTGCCCCTCTCTCTGCATCCCCACACGAATAGAGAGGACCTATTAGAGGAGGGACAGTGCACATGTCTACATGCTCTGAGAGGCAAGGCCACAAACACAAATAAACACCCAAACAGATAGAGCAAAAAGACGGAGGGATGGATGGAGGAAGAGAAAGACACAGAGGAGAAGAGGACAGGAAAATAAGGAGAGGAGAGGAAAGGGGGAGAGGGGAGGTTTGGGTTTGAATATATCTCACTTATAGTTGAGCTACTGAAAATAAGGAACACTATATAATATTTACAGTAAACTGTCACTGAAATGTGAATACTACCTACTGTGCAAAACATGCTGTAAAAAAGGCAAGACAATACGTTTGTTGTAAATAAAAGAAATATAATAAACGTGCTTAATTAACACACACAGCACTTTTATCCAAGACGCAGAACACACTTGGACACCCTTCACATTCAAATTGTGCAGCAAACGCTCGTTCAACAATGATGAGGCTCCACATTTATGAGCAGCAGGAGGTAACTAAACAAATAACATCCTTGGTGGTGGGCTAAATAGGATGATGGCTATTTTGCCTATTGGTTTTGTCTCACATGGATGAGGTCACCTATGTCCTGTCTGTGCCGTTTGAGTGTGTGAGCTTGTTTGTTTGTGTGTGTGTGTGTGTGTGTGTGGTGTGTGTTGTCCATCCACCTCCCCAATTAGAATCCACCACATCCTGTGTTGTGGTTGGGGACAATGGGAACATGACTAGGCTTCCACCAGAGCGCACAGCTCCCACATCCGCCTCTTGAATCTTCGCATGCTATGCAGCGAGACACAGTACGACACAAACACGAGCGAGTATTATTGATGATGATGATCTACCTGTGAGGGATGAATTTATATATTAATCACAGG
The DNA here is from genome assembly GCA_036023655.1 of Nannoperca australis. NCBI lineage: Eukaryota > Metazoa > Chordata > Actinopteri > Centrarchiformes > Percichthyidae > Nannoperca > Nannoperca australis. The sequence continues at coordinate 1,312 of JAVQJD010104269.1, forward strand.
GAGGAGACAGGAAGACAGGGAGACACAGAAAGAAAGAAGCCCCTTCAGACTTGGAATCTGGAACATTACTTGTTTCCTCCCTCTGTTATAGTAATTAATTTTTGCCTTTCATACACAGGCCTCCATTACGAAAAAGTTCCACGTTGACTTAAGTCAGAACTGCTATTAATAGAGCTACAATGTTTACATAGTATGTGGCATCTGGCATGCAAAACCAGAGTAGGCAACACTCAACACAAGTTTATTGCATGGATAAGGTAAGTGACTGTTTCCCAAAACATGCCACTCAGCTGTCATGTTATCTCGCCCCTCTGTTTTCTGTTACCAGCAAACGAACAATTTCCATTTTTACAAAACTTGTCATATACCATGTCCCTTCAGAGTCAGAGAACATGTTTCCATGAGAAACGCACAGCATTTACTTAGTCTCTCATGTTGTAATCTTGTGCTTGTTGTTACAGGCAATTTTGACTGCTTTTACTCAACCTTAGTTATGTAGAAAATACTTCATTAAAGAGACATCATCAAGTTGCTATAAAAAATTGCTTGGGGACGTAACACATATACAGAAAATGAGATAGTGACCGGACACTGCTGGACAGCCTGCAAAAATACATGATCATGGATCTTTTGTTAAAGCCCCTACACACCAATAGGCCACTCACACAGGTGTTTTTACTTATGTTGCCTGATGCCAGATGCCTGATTGTAAAGAATGATGCAAGAGGATAGAGAGGTACACACAGACAAAGAGAAAGAGACAGAGACAGAGACAGACAGACGAACAGACAGACAGGCAGAGAGACAGACTGGCAGTGACAGTGCTGCGGAGAGAACAGAGTGGCCTCTGCTGGGGGTCATTTGTCAGGTCATTAGGTTCCTCAGTTAATGAAATAAAAGAATAATAAAGAATCTCTCTGTACTGCCCAACACAGAGAGTGGTTGTTTCCATGTGGAGTGTCCTCTTTCACTCACCACTTCCCACCCTACACACACATGAAAATACCCCCACACACACACACACACACACACACACACACAGCTGACAGTCTCTAGGTGGGCAAGGGTGGGATTTTCACACGCCTCGCTCCCCAGAGCCCATTCAGTACAGTACACAGCATGGCAGCAGGACATACACACAAAGCCTGGGATTGTCTGCACCCAGTGGGCCACTGGCTGAACTAGAATGACAGAAACACACTGGAGCAAGGATGCAGATACATGCACAGGCTCACTATAGACATGCCTGAACAAACACACACACACACACACACACACTAACACACAAACAAACACACACAACACACTGCATTCAGAGCCTTATTTCTGAGAAGCAGGGTTAACTCTGTCTTTTGGGGGCCCACAATTTGAACAAACACACAGATAGACAGTCGCTATCTGATTAACTAACTTCTTAACTGTCTGACTGACTAGCATATTAGAAAAATTGAATTACCAAGTACGAAGAGACTAATCATTCGTCTACAGTAAAGTCAAAGCCTCAGTCTTTCCATTAAGCTTAAGCACATGGGTGCTCTGGGTTGGACTCAGTTGCAAACACAACCAGTACCATATAATTTTACTTCTATCAACCTGTAATCAGGCTTTTGCTAACTTAAATTCTGTTTGATGCAAGCTCAAATGTTTCACTTTGATGGCCCCCCTGTGGTGTCATAAAGGGATTTTTGAGGCATTTTTAGCAGTTAATTCATAAAGAATAGCCAAGGCCACCACTCAGGGACTTTATAGAAATAAACATTTGAATGCCTCTTACTGGTCTCTTAATAAAATATGTTGTCCTGCTTATTTTATTAAGAATGGCAGTAATACAAACCCTCTTTCTCTCTCTCTCTCTCTCTCTTAAACACAGATTGTTTCTTTCAGGACTGATCGTACTGAGCATAAAGAAAAAGGATAAATAGTCCAGAGAGGGAAATGAGTTACAATTAGTAATTTGTTTTTCTAATTCAATTTTTAAGAGTGTTATGTACTATATTTCTGTTTAATGTGTGCACACACTGTACTTTTAAGTGTTTGATTTGTGAATGCAAGTATCCAAGGCCTCTGTCTTTCACATTCTCTCCCTTTCTTCCCCTTTTCTCTTTCAGGTCCTTTGTCAGCCAACACCAGTAGTTTACTCTTGTAACACATAGCATCTGTAAAGTGCATTGTCTTCTGCCCTCACTGTGCATGTAGATGCACAGCTATGCAGCAAACTAAACACATTTTTAATAAAGGTTGAGCACAGAAGTTGGCCTTTGAGGATTTCACTGGAAACAAAATGAAACAGTAAAAAGAGCACTGTATAACAAATGCAATGATTGTGATAACAAATTACAAAACCTAAAAAGGGTTACATATATAACATTTAGCCCAACAGCGATTGATTAGCTACTTAGAATGTTGTATTAGCAACACATTAGTTTTAAACAGTTATGGTTAGTGCTTATCTGTTCACAGAAAAACTAAATTCTACTAAATCCCAACAATCACAAAACAGCTGTGATAAGAAGAGTACCTACAATTGATTCTCAAACAAAGGCATTTGGGGAGTGGACAAAATGTCTGTCAATATTTGTTTTTCAGACCAGTGGGTTTAGACATTGGTCTTACAATAAAGTTGCCCTTTATACTACAAGTATTGCCTGGAGTTTTGACTTCTTCTGTAAAACAACAACAAGTAAGCAATGTCTAGAGTGGAACTACATACTGTAGCTGTCTTGGATTCTTTACTGTGATAGCTAGCCCAATGTAAGACTTACCTAAATAATTACCTAAAATGACATTTTGGCCACAAAAGTCCTGTGAGAAATCTTCTCATGGTTGATGATCACCAGGTCAGATCTTTGTGTAATAACTTCATTGCAAAGCAAAGCCATCCCTGAATTGACTGTTAGCATTTCACATGTCAAAGCTGTAGGTTGTGGTTACAAGAGACCAATATGGATTTGACACCAAATGACATACAAGCTAAAAGAGACATTTCAGCTAGTGATGAGGCTATGGGTTTTCATTGGTCTCCATATGAAAGGCATAAATTGAATATATTGTTAGTCAGGATAAGTGTTAAGCTACCATTTGGGATAAATCTGGCTCACATCTTGCAGGGTGCGTGCATTTGTGGTGCTTCAGAGGCAGCATGGTAATATCAGTGCTCGTCAGTAGCCTCTGTGAGCTAACTGACTATGACTGGGACTACCGCACCAGTGCCACATCCTCCATGCTAGCCTCTTGCTGCTTAGCAGCCCTAACTTTAATGAAAAACATGGACGTTGAACGCATGCATGCGCGTGCGCGCACACACACACACACACACACACAACCAAACTTTATGGAACTAAAGGCATTGGAGTGCTTTTTGTGGTGCCAGTGACACTTATGAACTTCTATGACAAATGTTCTAGGGCCAATTCTTCCCCTCCATCTCTGTGCCTTGCTCCCTCAAACTAGTGAGGTAGAGCCACATTATTATTCAACCACACGGGAATCTCTCCCTCCCATCCCGGGGGAAATATGACAGCTTCTCAACCCTTCTATCCTCCTCTCTCCCTACTGTGGTCAGTGTTGAATAGTAAGAGAGTCTGGTTCTGATCAGCCCTCTAGTCGGCACGTCTGCAGTGCGTCATCTGCCATATGCTGCGGTTGCTGGTTTCTCCATGGCCTTACAGTCTATGAGCCTAACCAGTATATTCTCCCACTGATTTGATGCATTGCCATTGCCTCATTTTCAAAAGTATTTCTGCATTGAAAATTATGACAAAAATAAATCATTCAAGGTTTCTATCATGAGCGTTTTACCTTAGAAAAACAGCGCTATGACAGTTTAGGTTGGTTGATTTTTTTTGCTTGGTCCTTTTTTCTGCTAATAATTGTTCTTAGATCTAGCTTCATGTATCAAGCCAGCATCGCCTTAAGCTGAGCCAACAGCAGCAAGAAGAGAACGACACACACCATGCCATGTACAAAACACTTAGTACATTTTTAATAAGTGAATCTGGGGCACTTTCTTCATCTTCTAGAGGACTCAGAGATACTTATTGATGTTTGACATGAAAATGTCCCCAACCCCTGTATATATAATACATATATTCTGCACTCTCTTTTAATTCTGTTCCTGACACATTCAATGTACTTCAGCAAAATTCACCTTTTGAAGCCCAGCGCATGATGCATGACTGATAACCACTAATAATAAAATGAAATACATGGAGGAGTCTTTTGGATTTTGGATTAAACCTCTCCATATGGGGTGGAGGAAGGAAGCAGTGCAAGCCATTAAGCTTTGCCTACATCAAACCAGTCCCCCAACCACCTAAGTGTGACAATCTTAATCTGACAAACTGGCGAGGTTCATGACTATTTCATTGACGTATGAACTTGAAAACTTGTAACAAAAGCCTCCAGAGAGTCTTTAAATCCATGCACACCCTTAAAGACTCATCTGAGACAAGGCTCAGACATCTTTTCATCATCTTAAGAGGAATCCTGAGGTTTAGTTCAGCCCCTGTAGTGAATTTGTGTAATGTGAGCAGCAGAGAGGAAAAAATGTTTTGATACACCTCTCTGCCACGTCCCATCCAAACCTCCCACTTCTATTTCACACACTTAACTTCACTTTCACTTGTTTCTTCCAAAAAACCTGCACATTTAATGCTCCTACCGGTGTATTTTACACATCCATGTTGTTTTACTACTGTGGTGCTTATCACTATGGGATTCACAAAAGATGTGCATTGATTGGAGGTTGCTCTAGATAAAAAAAAGTCAGTCCATTGCCAGCTTAACATGAGTGTATCCTCATCTTTCAGTATGTGGTAGCATCTGTGAAAGGTAAGGGAGATAACCGCAAAAGAGCCTGCTTGGCAACATTTACTGAACAAAGTGACTCAAATCAACAAACTAAAGTATTTGAATATAGTACACAACTTTAAATACTGGGGGGAGAAAGGCAGAACAAGGAAAAAGAAACAAGAGATGGGAGAACAAATTGAGGGAGGGGGACAAAGAGAGAAGCCTAAAGATGAGCAATTTCATTTCGAGAGTTAAGCAAGCGAGTGACGTTAATCCATTTCATAGTCACCCACCACACCACCCTTCATATGTGGTCTGTGGGAGTGGCAGGGGCTGGGCTGGCCTAGATACATGCAAAATGAATAAAGCCATAATATCCTTTGATACAAGTCTTTGAAACGTGTTCAGCTCTGAGCAGCATCTGTTCCTACTTTTAATCTGATTAGGGTGTTTCTCTAAATACAGCCAAGTACTATCGTCATCAGCAGGCGTTATGGATAGGAGGATGTGACATGATCAATGGAATGCACTAATTTGGTGGAAAATAATGTCGAGAATCCTCGTTAATTCAATTTCTCCATTTACATATTTCACTCCGTCAGAGACTATGAGAGGCACAAAAGCAGCACCCAAAAAAACAAAACACAATATAAACACAATACTGTTGAAAAATGTAAAAGCAGCTGACTTGGTTGCATGACTGAAATAGCAGAGGTTTGATAGTGTGCTCTCTATCTCCAACAATCCGTCCTACGTGGCCTATTTAGCCCAACCAATATCCAGCATCTGAAAACGACCAGACCTCAAAGTGTGTGGAGCCTCTCCCTGTGCTCGTCATTACCATGTTTGTTTATCTACTGCTTGCTCCCTCAGAGGAACACCCAGCCTTGTTAAGGAGGGAGAAGAAAGCTTTAAAAGTGGAAATAAGGAATACATTTCAGTCTGGTCCCAGGACGACGCGCGGTACCGAGCTATTTCCATAATGGTAGCTTAACAGGAGCTAGCCGACTGAGCGAGGGGCACGTCGCCCTCATTAAGGCACTTGCTCAGGAACACATTAGCGCTTCATTAACATACAGAGAGAAGCAGGGGAAATTACCACTCTCCATTTCACAGTCTAAAAAGCAGGCAAAGACCAGAGTTAGAGATAAGTGGTGGGGAAAAGACGGACTCAATTTGGGGAAAGATAAAAATCGATGTACGGTATAAAATTTGTCATTAAGGCATACTGAATGTCTCTGACCGTGAACGTGCAAGACAGAGTTACCTCTCTGTCTGTCTGTACCCATATTTCTTTAATTCTATGTCAATCTCTATTTTATTCTCTCTGTTCACCACCTCTCTCACTCTACTCCCCCACTGCCCCTTTCTTCTCAGAAAGAGGGCTGACTGGGCTTCATTATTAGCTGGAAGAGAATGAGACTGGTTGCCCTGTCCTGTGTTTGTCCTTTTTTTCCTAATACCATAAGTCCCTGTACCACCCGCATCAACAAAGCCAGACTTCGCTCCTCCTAATTAGCCTGGTGCTAAAGGGGAAGGAGACTCAGTAGGACAGTGTGCTGAACAATGAACCAGCTTCTAAAGAAGTCAACCTGTGGGCAGGGCAGGTCATTCTAAAGCTATAAATCCAAAAGTTTATTTATAATAAGCTCCCTTAACTATACCAAGAATGCACTTGCACAAAGATGATTTGATGTTCACTTAACTTGAAAAACATTCTGGCTATAATGCGGTAGCTGTAGCTCCTCTCCGTCCGTTCAGATTCAAAAGTCAAAGATCAAGAAGCAAGTTTTGCAGAAAAGATTAATTAGCCTTTAGCAGCAGTGCACAAGTTTTGAAAAAACACGACCAAAGTGGTCAAACAAATCCTCTGAGAAACACTGTGATTAAAGATTCTCAAGCTTATTCTCCAAATGTGTGTGGACAATGTGTGCAACTAATTCCTGTACTGTCAGCCTGCCCTTCACCTCTTCATGTCCTAATCTTTAAGTCATAAATTCCACTGAAGTGTTTTTAACCTTTAGATTTATGGGGCCTAATTAGTGAAACTACCTGTCATAAAAATGCAGAGATATCCTGACTCACTGGAAAACCCAAAACTTAGCTTTCCTAATTAGACACTTCTTCAAGTTAAGTTTTGGGTTTTCCAGTGAGTCAGTTACCTGCATTAAGGCACTTCCACCAGGGAGAAATGAACTTTTCTAACCTCTAACTTTTGTGGTGACCTTTGCACACTGTCCTAATGTTTCTGGCCCTCACAAAATTAAATATTATAACCCTTCTAAGATTAAATTAGGGAGAAACCTGCCGTCACACTCTGGCCCAACAACATTAGGGAGATTTTAACTTGTCCTTTTACATACACAATGAAAACTGTGGCAAAAAACATAGAATTACTTTGACCTTTGTTTAGATCTAATTTGTTTGCTTGCCATTGGAATCTGACAAATAAAGGAAAACCATGAGAAACCTATACATTAACTTCCTGTCTTTCCTCTGTGTTCCCCTGTGGTTATTCAATTATATAGTCCCCACTTAGTCATACAATGCATACCTTTGTTTCCCTCTGTCTAACTGTATAGTCCTGACACCTTGTCTTTCTCTTTCCTAGGCTCTTTGGAAGACGGGGGGGCGGGGCTGATTATCTAAAGGTTGGCAGGGTTATTATTACCTACACAGTCTGAGCTGACTTTAGCCAGGAGGCACTCAGACTGAACAATGTGCTCAAGGCTAATGAGCTGTGCTTCATCGTATAAAGAAAAGAATATGTTTCAAACCCCTATGAACCTAAGCTTACTGAAGAAACATTAACCTTACAGGAGATTCATATTGAACTGGAACATCTCTCAATTTCACTCCCCACCCCCAGAAATGTATCATTTGACACAGGTTTTACTTTAACCTAAACTAAGAGGAAAGGTCAAACATGAGATAAAAGCAAAGAGTTTATAGCTTCACTAGACGGGGATTAGTGGTGACACAGTGCATACAATATCACACTGGGGTGCTCCAAATCTGTGCTAGAGCCCCCTCTTCTTGCTGAATGTCATGTTTCCTCTCCAAGTGGCCCTTATCACTAGAGTAAGGAACTATACCATTTACAATGACTATACAGCGATAACACTTCGGGTGAAAAGCTGACACCACGTGATTGGTGTGCAATATTCTAAACCTACCATCTACGACGCATTATAAGAAGAATGTGGTGACTTATATTGCTGTAATTAAAATGTATAGCCTTTTGTGTTAAGTGTAACATTTTCTATTCATACTTGAATGAGTGAATTAACTACTTCTCTTGTACAGTACTGCCCTCCGCTCTCTAAAACACCTACAGATAGAATTAAATAATAAATGAACCACACATACAGGACCACTGCAGCGGCAGCGAGAACACCGAATTACAGCATAACGAGCTCAACCTGTGCTGTGAGATTCAGTCACATGTGAAACAATCACCTCTTATTAGCCTGCGGTACATCTTAGGTGTCAGAGTCAGCCACCGAGCTGTAAATTGAGGTGAAGGCAGGAAATCACGCTGACTTGTAACATTGTGGTGTGATTGTAAAGTTAGACATTTTGGGAAAAACACAAACTTCTTGACCAAACAACAGTTTTTCCATCCGGTCAGCATCGTCTCCACTGGTTGCCTGGCAACCTCACTATGAAAACAAGATTCTGGAACGTCAGTTATAAAGAACAACTTCCCATAAAACCACATATTGTCACGTTTATCTCCCTGTTAGTGTGTGAATTAAACAAATGAGATATAACATGTTAATAAACGAGCATTTGAGGTGCTGGTAAGCAGTCTGTATCCCCAGCTCTTTGCTTTTTACTTAACGCACAGACTTGAGAGTGGTATCACATGTTTGTTGTAACTATCAACAAAAAAGTCTGGGACAATATTAACAACATTCTGTCAAATAGCATCAATATACAATGAAAATTCTGTTGTTTAAGTTAATTGTTTGATTGTAAGCAGATGTATTTTAGATGACGATATAGGTTATTGCATTTTTTGTTTCAAACGTGTGATAAATTTTGTCTACTGTAGTGGAAACACATTAAAAATCCACCTGCTAACTCTCACTCTCACCACAGGCGCAATTAGGTAGCTGTTCTCAGCAGATGGAGTTAATGAAGTTGCCATGGAACTGAAGTCAACAAATTCACTTCAAACTTTTAATCTAATATGGACGAAAAGTTGTTAAAGTTGACCGGAAAATGGAAACATGAACATCTACAATTTCAATACACCTGCCGAGGAAGGTCCTGTGATACAAACCAAAGATCCAGAACAGACAATAAACCACTGCGTCAAAGGTCAAGAATTTATTATATCAGATTTAGTATGCATGTTGTTATATAAATCAATATTGGCCACATACGATTCTTATTAATATTGTGATAATGATTCAAACCATTTTACCCAGGTCTACTATAAGAGAAAACATAAAATCCATCATTCAGACTAACTCATATTAAGAACAAAACTCACACTTTTGTCATAGGCACAATATCTGGTTGCTATAAATGCATTCTTGAAATAAAATCCAACCCTGTAAAATAACATCACAGACCTAACTTATCCCAATTCAGTAGCCTAGATTCGTTTTCTCCCTTTCAACATCTCACAGAGGGGGAAAAAACTGATATGAAAGCTTTGATTGTACGTAGCCCAAGCAAAGAGCGAGAGAGAGAAGAAAAAAAAAAAAACGCTAGAAAAGAAGCTTCAGGTGTCATCCAGATTCCACAGTTATCCTTTAGTCTTTCATGACCGAATCAAAACATACCCAGTGTCTCTCGTCTTCATTGTAATTCCCTTAACTGCCCCCCCTCCCCCTGCCCTGGCTCCTCTATCCATCCATCAACCCATGTTTTTCTAACCTGAAAGTGCACACACACACACACACACACACAAACACCAGTATGAGCCCATCCATCTCAATGCTACATCCACATCCACGCTCAGATTACACAAATACTACACATGCCTGCATGCTCACACACACACACACGTACACATTACTAAGACACACAAACCAACAGAGAGGCGCGCATCATCACCACCTTTAACCCTTCAAGTCTCCGCACTCAAGTCGTGATAGCCTCCAAGATACGAGAGACAGCAGAAGCGTAGCCTCTGTCTAGCCGCCTGAAACGCCAGAGTTGTTTTTAAGCCACACTTTCAGTATCTCAGGTCAAAATGCTTTCTGCTGAAGGAAGCTTATCATCTCGCAAACTTTGGAAAGGTCTGTGAAAGGTTTTCCGATGTTTAAAGTCGAGGTTGCGTGCTGTCTCTCTCAAAAATGGATGAATTCTGTCGACTAAAGTGCCTCGCTGAAAATGCAGTTCCAAGCTGAACTTCGCCATTTACCTGTGGGGGTACGGTAAGGTGCCATCTACCTTTAAAACTTTCTGGTGCCTGCGTTAATAATAAACTCCATCCCATGTTACAGGTATGTGAACCAAAACCTTAACCTAATAGGACAGACACCTAATTTGGGATATTCGAGATAACTTTGAGAGTTTTAAAACAGAACGTGCAACACAGCCACTGGAAAGACAAAAAAATGCCTTCAGATAGACATAACTAAGTTTTAAACCATCAGTGACAAAGATGAACCCTTAAAAGGGTGGTGGGGTGGGTTACTGTCTCCCTTTGAGGGCTTCTATCCCATCCCTGCTGTGACTAAAAGGATTGTGGGGATTTTTGACGTAATGGCAGAGAGAGAAAACTTCATTGGAAGCCACTGCCAAAAGGCAGAGGAGGATTTTATTTTTTTACATCCTCACCCTCCCTACCCCACCTTCCTCCCTTCTTCTTCTTGTCTTCCCTCTCCTCCTCCTCCTCACTATCCTATCTCTTCATTCTGCTCTCCAAACCAATGTGTCTTTTTAGAGGCTTCAGAGCCTGGGTGTCTTATCGAGGCTTCCCAGGTCTACGGGCGAGACTGAAGAGAAGCTGCTGTCAACCCAGCTCTCTGCTATCAGCCCTGTAGCAGTCACAATGAGGCTGACATGCATACTCAAGCGAGCACATTCACATAAATACACATGGAAATAAATGCACACGCACACACACACAGGCACACAAATGCACACACGCACACACACACACACACACACACACAGGTTTATCAACCCCAAACAAAAGTCTGGTTTAGACTAGAGACATTTTTCTGCTGGGCTTCAGCTGAAAGAAAAATAGTGCTTAATGGACATAATTGTAAAAATGCTTTATGAAAACTGTCAAGGAGGAACCAGACCAGTAAATAGAGACTGGGTGAAGCTTACAACAAGCTGACAGCTTATTCAAATAAGATGCTGAACACATCTAAATCCTATCCAGTCAGTGAAAATCATATGCATATGAAGTGCATTATTGCCAAAGTGATTTTAAGAAATAAATAAGGATAGAGTTGAACTATTTTATCTTGCTTAAAGTCCCTTTGTGTTTCACTGTTACATAAACAATAATATTATTTGTATCCATCACCAACTGGTTCAGCACCATAACTCAACTATTTGTTTCACCACACTTCACTCATGTCATTTCTCATCTCAGACAAGAATACTCATTGACAAATGAGGTTATTATTGTTGAGCGGTCAACCTAGAATGTGCACTGAGTCACATCATCAGACAAAAAATATGTCAAAAAACATTCCTCCGAATCAAGTTTACGTAAGATCTCTGTATCAGGATAGACAGACAGAGCGAGGGAGGCGACATGTAAAAGCATGCAGGCTGCTAAGTAAGTTCTCTGTCCATTGTCTCTTCAAGCTCTGCAGGTGTGATAAGCAGACGACCTATCTCAACCACCCCGTTGTTTTGCTCACCCAGGAATCACATGCGCACACATACAATCACAGTGAAATTAATTAATTAAACTAATTATGTGCTTTAAGATGAGAAGCATCTTAGTGCTGAGGGGGGGTGGGGGGTGGAAGAGGTGTGTTTCCTGAAGCATGATGGAGAAACACATTTCCGCATATTAAAATGACTAAACCCAAATGAACTTCGGTTAGCAGAAGGCATCTAAAAATGTACAAGCAATGCCAGAAAGATCAGCCATGGTCATTTATCTATATTGTAATGACATGAAAGTTTCATGGCTGAGAGAGTTTTGTCACTAACATCTCTTAAAATAAAAAAATCATTAATTTAAGTTAACGTTCATAAGTTGTGTGAAGTCATTAGACTCCATAAGGCTTTAAGTAATGTTAGATATGTTACACTTCCATTTGGGGAAATTTGCCTTCTTCATTTGAGCCATTGGAACTAATTAGAAACAGCAGGCACTTGCAGCACATCACCCAGTGACTTCACTTCCTTGGTCAAGGGCGACAGCATGAGTATTCCCAATATATAACACTTTAAGGGGGAAGGAAAATTGCACATCCAGAGAAAAAGTATGTAAATACAAGAAGAACACAATCGGTTCCAAAAAGCGTTGTACAAAAGAACATAGAGGCTGAAGTTTTGCAAGTTTTTCTCAATATTCTTCCTCTATTTGTCTTTCTTTTGCTCTTTATCCATCCTGCATTATCAACAAGCTAATGCATCTTCTCTACATGCTAATTTCACACCTTGCAGATCATGTTCAAACTAGCTATATGAAACAGCAGAGACTTTATATATTAGAGATTACTTCCTTAGACAAAAATGAAAAAACACCCACTGTACGCAAAATGAGAAAAAGATTGCCTTTGTGAGTTGAAGTGTGTGACATTTACCTTTGTTAACCTTTGTTTTCTGTAGATTTTCTCTCACAGCTGCGAGCAAAGTTTTACATTGCAGCTGTCTTGAAATACACAACAGGATGGGATGAAAATGACCTGCAGGATACATTTACTTACAATAGTCAGGGGGGGATGTTTGTGTCTAAAGGATGTGCAAGAGCACCAATATCATATATATTTATATGAGTTCGAGAAAGAATGCGTATCAGTATTTGTGTGTAGCTGCTTTGTTATGTGCACACTCTTACATATGTGCACGATGGGGCCAAAGCTTCTGAAACATCGAGGCAGAAGCCGCCTACATAAACAAGTGGGTTCTGACACTTGTACTAGGACTTAGAACAATGAGGATTATTTCTCTACACCCACCACCACTGGCATGTTCTGGCCTATCTGACAAGCTGTCATCTTCATCATTGTTCCCTCTGTGCTATTGCATGGTGACAAATGGTACGAACAAAACTGTTTGTGTAGGAGAACAGCACAGACTTAGGAAAAAATGTCATACTGCAGTACATAATCTTTGCCACTGGCAATCACTTAAACAGCCACGCTAGAGTCATTTGTATTGAATCTAAGTACAATGGTATTACTATATGAAATATAGCTGAACAGCTACCACCTTTCCTAAAACAATAGGTTGGTTGTCTTTAATGCGATGATGTCAGTTTTAGGTGGTTCTCAGCAAGACATTTTTCAAACTGAAAATGAATGCAACCTTCAATCCTTGGAAGGTTTTTAAAGTTGGTTTAAAATGTGGGGATATATTCAGATCACTAGGGGGAATTATGGGGACACAGTGCGTGTGTATCCTTGTGTGTGTGTGTTTGTATTGCACATCTGCCCATGATGCTTTTACTGCATGTGTGTGCGTGTGTAAGAGTGTGTGTTTGTGTGTGTAGCATCATTTGAGGAAGGTCAGTGTGACACTAGCAACACTACTTCATAAATAATGTAAAATCATACAGGAATTAGACTTTGTAATTATACCTCTCCACCGCACTATGGGGGCAGATTGCATGTATGCACGTGTGTGCATTTGTAAACCCTCTAATTAGCTCCAAGAGAATAACAGTGGCTATTAAAGTGTGGCACCAGTTAGAAATGGGGATGAAGAAGGCAGCGCAGGGCTAAAATGCCTCAGTTCATTAGAATTTCAGTGGTTTAGTGTGTGTGTGTGTGTGTGTGTGTGTGTGTGTGTGTGTGTGTGTGTGTGTGTGAAGAAACTCACAAAAGAGATATGCGAGAGCCCACAGGCTTACACTGTATTTGTATGAATGAGCACGAGTGAACGGCTCATGTTTATAAAACATTCCTGACAGTGAGTGTACGTGTACTTGTTGCACACTGCCACTTCCAATCCAGCGGCTGCGACTTAAACAGCACATGGTATTTGGCTGCTACTCTAATGACATTTAGCGCTGACCGTTAGCGACTGCATATCACTCCAATTAGAAGAAACACTTCCATGTCTGGCAAGCTGTTAGACAACCCCCGACTCCTCCCTGCAAATTTGGGGATGAATAATTGAAAAGGGCAAGGCTGAGCACCTTGATGAGGTTGGCACACTTGGCTGGCTGAACGGTCAAACTGACACAGCTTGAGGAACGAGGAAAAAGGCCACTGCTATCTCAGCAGCTCAGAGCTTAGCTGGTTCAGTGGCTTTGTCTGGAGGCTGGGCCTTATCACGCAAACCTAGTGGGCTTTCACCCAGCTCACCCCGAGGACGGGTTACCTGACAGGCGTGAACATGGCGCAGGATAACGTCAAGATTCCAACTACTGTCCACCATGGTGGTCATTCATCAGATACAAATATAAAAGATTATGGTTTGCTGTATTCTAAATGCAAAATGTGAGCCGACATCACACCCCGGAGTCAGGAGTTCAGGGTCCAGTGTAGGAAAAGCTTCAGGCTGAAGACCATCTTCTGTGGACGTCAGTAACATTTGCCCTCTTTAAATACAGTAGAAAATTAGAAAAGTTAAAGAGGTCAGGAAGAAAGTGAAAAGGCAACTTGATATCTCAGCTGCGCAGCAGAGATAAGAAATGGTTTTGTAGTTGTGAGCTGGTCTTCACCTGATCACATCAACAACTGCAGTATGTCAGAAATACTGAGCATTTTCCATATTCATCTCTTATCAACACCTCGCTGTAACATTATCTAGTCTGCGGCTATACAATAGATTCAGAATGACAAAAAAAAAAAAAAGAAAAAAAGAATGAACGCATTCACACACAGAATTGGCTCCACCCAAACATTTTCACAAAAATTATTAGATAAGATTAATATTACTGATAGATTAAGCTGAGAACGCAATGATGTGAAATTATGGGCTTCATAAAAAGCACTAAAGTCGAAACTGGCTTTGATATTCTCAAATACTGCAGCAAAGGGCGGCCCGGGAAAAACAATATGTGGCTACCTCAAGGAAATGTCAGCTGTGCCGTTGGTATTGGATGCCCATCAAGAAAACACAGCTAATCAATTGTGCATTAGAATATTGAATACATATTTCTTTGTTTTTAAATAGCAGACACAAGAAAACAAAACAGCACTATATCAAACCATTCTTAAATGTGCTTCTGGGTATTTCTCTCATGCAGAGTCACACCAAGTGCCATAGGGACATTTACTTAAATGACTAAACCCAGCTGATTGAAACCTAATTTGCTTTTTTTTTTTGTTACATTTCAAAAAGCTTTCATACAATTCACTTGACAGCTGAATGAAAACATAGCTACAGAGCCACCCAGATAACTTAACTGTTCAACGCTGTTGTAGTTCCTTAATGTGTACATAAATCTCTTTCATGTGCGAGTGTGTGTGTTTGAGAAATAAAGAGTGTGTTAGCCATCCCTGAGTGTTGATTGAAGCTGCTGATGACAGAACGGTGGCACTGGCACTATTTTCCGTCGTGCTCCCCAGGCCCCTGACCCACCTAATTGGTTTTTAGTGTTTAAAAGACCAAACCATCAAAGACATGACTGTCACTTTGACTGCTTTCACTTTTGGATTCAGCCCTCTCTATTATTTATAACTGACAAGAAAACTTTCTGAAATACGCTCTCAAATATACAGACGAGAACCCAGACATGTTCACACAGACATATTCTGAAGGGGAACACTCTTAGGTGATCATGTATGCACACTTATGCTTCCTCTGTAAACACAGACACACACACACACACACACACACACACACAGAGAGATGCAAGCATGTACACACACAGCCGTGTAAGTACATTCAAAGAGAGGCAAGTCAGCCAGCGTACTCTGACACAGCAAAGAGAATATATGACCAAAAGGGGGCTGCGTCAGTGTGTCTGTGTGGATGTGTGTGCTTGAGAAAGGAAAAGGGAGATGGACAGTGTGCATATGTGCTTCAGAAAGAGACACACTTTATGTGTGTGAGCATGTGTGTGTATGTGTGTGTTCAAAGCCTTCATATCTTGCCTCTGCACACACACTGCAGAACTGTTCTGACAGTGCAAAAGTACAAAAACTGATACAAGTTCTGTGGGAGTTTTTGCTCCAAACAATACAGAACAGGCTCATGCTAGTGATCAAAGTTGTAGAATAACACAAGGAAACGTCACTGCATAATCCTAGCCATTAAAAATAGACTCATAAATTCTTGTTAAACTTTGTTGTGCATGAAAATAAATGTCAAACACATAATGGACTTAGAGGCTTAAATGTTAAATTCTAATCACGCAAGCGTTTGACACAAAGCCTTAAACAAACAAATAAAAAACGTGTTCTCTCAGTTGCTTTCAGTTGCCTCAAAATGACTTTTCCAGCTCCACAAATAGGCCAAACTTCAAGAGCTCCTCACATATCTAAACAAACAGCCTCCTGTTCAGCATCTTTCACATCAAGATGTCAGCTAACGTCTGAAGAAACAACGGAAACCAGAACCAACACTTGCGTGCTTTTCCTTCCTTGCGTGCATGCATGCAGCCATCTCTCATCACAAGCTTTGTTTTGACCAAACGCAGTTCAGCATTGCCCCACAGCTAATCTACCTGCCTATCTGCTCTACCTTGCCATCAAGGCTACACCGTATAGCACAGGGGATCGAGTCTGGCTTTGATGGGGGGGGGGGCTTGATGCTGCACAGCTATCTGCGCCAATCTGAACTCTTTCTTTTGTTATTTGTTTGATGGGACTCCATTTGTTCCTGACTGGCACTACTGGATACAGCTCAAACCAGGAGGGAGAACCTGGCTCCAACTATTTCCACCCACACATGTTCAGCTACATGCTACAAAGACTGCACACATGCACTGAAGACACACACACACACACACACACACACACACACGCATGTTTTCCTCTTTCAGGTGTCAATCAAACATTTATAACAACTTCCTTTTGGACTTTCGACAACCTTTTTCTCTACCTGCCTGTCTCTTTCCTTTCTTCTTTACAATATTCTGAAGAGGGAAAAAAAAGAATCACAATATGAGTTTTGTCAATATTGCAGAGCAGTCTCTCTTTCATTCTCCCTCTCTTTACTACTGCGATAGCGCTCTAAGCGATAAAGCCTGCCTCTATTATTAGCAGTGTAATAGACGGCTGTGGTTGTGAGGATCTGACAAGGAGATGATAACAAAAGTGCTTACTCCTCCGTTCTCCCCGCGCTGCTCCTACATCATTTAGAAAACAGTCGCAGTGCAGCAGCCGATCATGGCCGGCTAATGGCCTTAGAATATTACTGCTGCCACAGTAAGCAACACTTACCATTACTCAATTTGTACAGACATTAAAAAGAACATCATTAAATTTAACATTGTATCTGTTATCCCACTACTCTACCATGCTCCAATAAATATTTGTGATCATGCCCAACAACCAGATGCCAAATTTAGAAGAGAAATTAAGACGGAGTCAGACTTGTCAGAGCTGTGGAGGCCCAGAGTTGCCCTCAGCATTGAGTTTCCTATTATGGACTCAGCTGCTTTGTTTGAGATTTCATACTGAGTGGTTTTGGCAGTTCCCAACTAAAACATGTATCTGCATTCACAGAAAATGCCCCATGGGCGCATTTCTAGACGCATTTATCATCCCCTCCAAATGATTATCTTTGGAGAAGCTCCAGATTTGACACCTGGTGACATCATGAAGTTGAGTCAAAGTTCAATCAAATCAGGCCTGAGTGAGTGAGTGAGTGAGTGAGTGAGTGAGTGAGTGAGTCCAAATATAGACTGGGCTCTGTTTGACCAAAGATCCAACGTGCAGGAATACACTGAGTGGAGATCCTCCTTAAAGGAAAATTCCACTTAATTACAACTTGGGTCTAATTTTTGTAGTTTCAAGTTGAAATAATAGTAACTGATGAGATCTGAGATCAAACTGACATTGCTTCAATAAAGTCTGATGAGGCAAAGAAACACGAGCAGGCAGGCAATCAGATCAAACCAAGTTTAGGCAGATTATTTAAAAGGACTTTATTTGGAGGAAGAACAAAAGTGAGTGCATGTGAAATGTCTGTCTATAGCCTCCTATAGCTATAGCAACTATGGTAGGTTAAAACTGAACCAGGACATTGTTTTGTAAGATGTGATGGAACAAAGGGGGAAAATATTTTCCAGTTCCAAGTTCTCAAATGTGACAATTTGCTGTTTTTCCTTGACAAAACTGATTTTAACGTTTTGGATTGTTTATCAGACAAAACAAGCAAACTGGTGAAAACTACAAGAATATGGCCCAAGTTGTATTAAACCAGAATTTCCCTTCTAGGACCAACATGAAAATGTGTCCGACTATTGTTAAGATTAAAAAAAGAAAAACACAATCCAGTACAAAACAAGATAGCACATCCTGTTCCCTATATGCTGACGTGATTATTATACTGCAAGTGTTTCTGTTCTTTTTTTATGTGTGTGTGTGTGTGTGTGTGTGTGTGTGTGTGTGTGTGTGTGTGTGTGTGTGTGTGTGCATGCTTGTAGTGAATTTAGATGGGACAACAGCAGTAAAGACAACCAAAGCCAGAGTAGATTTCCAGGGGTGTATGTATTTGGAGCGCTGTGGGCAACTCTGAAAAGCCCTCAGAATAAACAGTTTCCCAATATGCCACCTGGTGTATGTGTGTGTGTGTGTGTGTGTGT
>JAVQJD010104270.1:0-36725 GCA_036023655.1 Nannoperca australis
GATCATCTGTCATCTGTTCTTTGATTCTGCCACTGGCAGCGATGTACTTACTTATAGCACTTGTGATTCATCACCAGCCCTTACAAGTCTGATGAGACATCTTGTTGTTTTCCATCATGGTTCTATGAACTTTATGTAAAGCGTTATTTGGAAGTCGCTTTGGATAAAAGCATCTGCTAAATGCCTAAATGTAATGTAATGTAAAGTTCTGTATAGTGCACACACTTGAAGGCGTCCACGTTGAGCTGTCCGATCTCGCTTGAGTTCAGGCCACAGATGAACCGGTTAAGTGCTACCATCTCTGTGGCTCCCAGCTGCTGTGCTGTCAGGTTGTTATATTTAGCAATACCCTTCCACATCGGCTCCATCTATTGAGACAGGTCATCTTGATGAGTGAACGTCATGATTGTCAGTATAATGGTCATGCCCATATGAGGCGTTTTTATTACTTCACCTGTGAGTCATTCCAGCCACAGTGGCCAATTTCCTCCAGAGTGTCCAGTGAGAAGGGAAGCTTCTGCAGGTCTGCGTTAGAGAAGCCCTGAGTTATACATCCCATCTGCATCACCACACTCTCATCTGTCATCTGTGACACTGGGCCCAAGGCCTGCAGAAATACACAGAAATTAGTTTTAGGGGTGACTGTGTTCATAAAATTCTCTATTCTCTGTTCTCTATTAATAAAAAGTATTTTTCTTTGCTGATGGGAGGATCATCTGAATTTTTGGTAGGGCAGGAGAGATTCTTAGAATTCCTTCTGAGACCAGATTTATATATTTATATATATATATATTTTTTTTTCAGAACTGCTGCCTGTGCCTAAATCAATGAGTTACCTTAGACTTATCTAATAGTTGTTCAGTTAGTACCTGAAGTGTTTGGGATGCACTTTTCTATTTGCCAGAACTTTATTCCATTTAAGTTTAACATAGAACATCATTTAATGTGCTTCAGGCACTTAATGGTTTTATGATTGAACAAGTTGTACCAATTTTGAGGTATTAGAGGGGAGGGTGTTGCAGTTATTTTCAAATCCAGGGTCCATTGAAAATTTTAATAAAGCTGGCGAGACCCTTGGTTTGTGAAAAACAGTCCTGTGACTTCACTGTCAACCCCCCAATTAAACCCAGAGAATAAAATAAACCAGAAATGTTCAAATGAGAGACAATTATAAATGTTATTTCCCCCTCCATCACTGCACCAGAAGAGTCCTCTGCTCCCTGAATGAACAGAACAAGGATTAGTGCCTCCACTGTACCTCAATTGCTTTATTCCTGAGCACGGCCAGTTGGTCTGCGCTGTAGTTAGTGACGGCCCCAAGTATTTCCACAGTAGCGAGGAAGGTTTTGTTTGAGATCTGATCCAGCTGGGCAGCTGTCCAGTAGACGTTGTCCATTCCCAGTTCTTCAATCAACTTCACAGTGGGTGTTTCAGCACTGATGGATTGACTGTTGGCTGGGAGAGACAGGAGGGAGACACGCAGCAGGTGAGGAGTAGAAATGTACAGTAGAGTCATGCATCGCCAGGTTTATGTGCAGTGTCACTAACCAAGAGAAAAAACATTAACAGCACACACAATATATCTCTTCCTCACCTGCTCTCCTTTTACGTGCAGCACTTGACACGGTGGTAGTGGTGAGCTCGAAGAACTTCTTTTCCAGGGCCTCAGAGGTGTGGGACAATCGCGACTTCAGGAAATAGAGAACGTCCTTCATCCAAGGCTGACAGACACAAAGAGAGGGAAAATGAAGAAACATATATGTGAATACATGCGTGAATCATGGCATCCAGAAGAGTGCAGTGCTTAACTCCCTCTTCATTTTGAGTGATTGATGATTTACTAATGAAAATGTGGAAAAGCAAACATAGAACATTATGAGACATTATAAGGCAAAAGATACAAACCTCATTGGGCAGAGCAGATGTGGCAGCATCATCCAATAGGAGGAGAGGACCCAGGACCTCCATAGTCGCAGCTGACCAAACAGATGGAGCCCTGCAGAAGATAAGAAAAATGCATTAGACTCTTGCTTTCTGTGACCCCATCGTCCACAGGGAGACTCTCCTACCCAAAGGTCTGGTTGACAAGCTGAATTAGATCTGCCCTGTGGTGCTGAGGAATGTGCTGGCAGGAAGCCATAGCGTGGAGACTGGAGTTGAGGACATTGGGGGCCATGAGGTGCAATTGGGAAGGCTGAAGCTCACACAAGAGCTGTCCAAGCCTCGACATGTCCTCAGTGGTCAGTCCAGATAAGGCTTTCCCCTGCAAATACACAGTAAGTATCTTAAGCTGTTGTTGCATACAATGGACTCACTATGTGATAATAATAGGTGTGGAGCAGTAGGTACAGGCAGGCGACAATTTCAAAGGAAAAACCATTAAGTAGAGAAACATGACAAATGATGCTTCCATACAGGTCTCACTGAATGGTTTGAAGAGTATACTATATGTTCTTCACAGGCACCAGATCTCAATCCTGTTGAGCACCTATGAAAGATTTTTGACCAATGTGTTAGACAGTGCTCTTCACCATCATCAAAAAACATCAAATGAGGAAATATCTTTTGGTGGCCGTTCCAGAGACTTGGAAAGCCTAACGCTATGGAGTTTCAGTTGGCTTTTCCTTTCATTTGTCACCCGTCTGTATCCTTGTGTGTACGTTGGTCAGGCACAGCAGAGCTCTCTGGGTGAGTGCGGGGCGAGACAGGCTACGAAGAGGTAACAAGCTCAGGTTGGCCAATTCCATCTTGTCGAGGAAGACAGGACACACAGAGAGGGGCAAATCATTCACCATTGAAGGCCTGGGATAGTGTAAATGAGATACAGAGATGTTACATCTTATGATAGACATTTTTTAATACATGATTAAGTGAGACAGGGAAAAGACAGTTTACGGCAGGTGAAGAAGTAATAATGTGGGAATCCCATTCATCTCCTCCACAGTGATGGTTTTGAAATAGTCAGGTTGCACTTTCTCCAAAGTCCCAAAAAGCTTTCGGGCAGCACATCCTGCCTGAAAACATATATTTGTTATCAATAGGTACACGCTGCACATGTTTTATTTACATGGGTGTCTACATACTGTATGTGTGAATAAAGTCATACCTGCACTTTGGAGAGCCACTGTGGCGTCTCTGTTATAGCCCAAGCCATGTCTTGCACATCACTGTCTGCTACTTTGTCAATCATATTGCAGGTTACTCCCTGAAGGACGGAATGCAGCCTCCTGTCACGGAAAATAATGTTTTAAATGTAAGCATGTAAAACAATGGCAGACATGTAGATGCAGTAACAAGACCATGCACACATCTCCCTCTCTCTCTCTGTCTGCATTAAACATGAATTTGGAGAAGCTTGTATTTTTTAATCAACTGCGTGCAGTGTAGTCCTACATAGAGACAGTTAGGCAGGTTAGGTTAGTTAGTTTTTAGTGTTAATATTTAGATACATAATAATTAAAGATGTTTTAGAAAATTAAGGATGTTGTTTGCTTATTTGATGACAAATATTAAATGTTATAGAAACATACTTGAGGTTTGAAACCAAGATTTCAAGTGCTATAATTACCTTAAGAATTATGAATTAATGCAAGGCTTTTGCATATTGTATTGTATTTTGCTATAAATCTCACCTATACTGAAGCTGCTGTAGATCATGCATCTTTTTTGCCAGGTACGCTGCCTAAAGAAAAAACTAAAAAGTAACTGACATATTTTGGTAAAAAACAGCTAATTAATTAAAAAATTTAATAAAAATGAGCTGGTACATTTATGAAAGATTACGTGATCAAAATTGGTTTATAGCGAATGCATCAAGAACAGTAATAATAAGCATCAAAATACAAGAAGCCAGACAATTGTTTGTTCAAAATTGTAAAAACACAATAAAATGTGTTAATAGCTGAGGGCTGCTGGCAGAGAGGAGATACTCGGGGACATTACCTGTGGTCGACTCCACATTTTACCCTCCACTTGGCTCAAAGAGGTGATGTTTGCTTTGTGCAGGTTGTTTAGAGAAACGCTGCAAAGCAAAGTGCCGGGCAACTTCTGCACCAGCTCTGAGGGATTCACAACCTTTAGCAGCTGCAGGGAAACATTTCATTCTCTCTTAAATGATTTTCACAGTGTATATTAATGGTATCACAGACAACACGTTTTCAGATTTGAGCTCCATCTGTTGTTCTCTCTGGATACTTCTCTCTCTTTACTCACCCCCTGCAACATGGCCTTCAACTGACCCTTCTTCATCTGCCTGGAGATGTTCTTCAGGGCCTCTGTATCATTCAGGATCTCCTGGACTTTGGCATGCTCGAGCACACATCTTGGCAAACCTGTTGCGACTGACTGAAGGGCCTTCAGCTCCTGACCCGACACTTCTCCACACTAGGGGAAGGCAGAATGAGAGTGAGAGGGAGCGCATGTGAGAGACAAGCTTCCAGCAGCCCTGCAGGCTCACCTTCTTATCGCCCAGCTGTTTTTTGACCAGGGTGTGCAGCTGGCCTTGCGTCCATTGGACAGTGGTTTCCAGATTTTTGAGAGTCTCTTTGAGATCGTTGCCAGGGATCGCGGACATTTGTTTGGGAGACAAAAAGGTAACGCTGCTGCCCAGCTCCTGTAGTGCTTGAGTCGCGTTGGAAACAGCCATCACAGACATGACAAGGCGCTTCTTCAGCTTGAGTCAGGAGAGGGTAAAATAACAAAGACTAATCAAGAGATTACAGAGATTCATGACGTGTTACTTATTTCCTGGCTGAGGGTCATATGGGTGAACGTTTGGGAAAGTATGAGTAAGTGAGTGATACCGTTTTGATTCTGGGGTTGTCGCAGTCGTCGCATTTGTCAAGCTCAGAGAGGAGTTTCCTGCTGAGGTTAGCATTCAAGTCTGGAGCATCATAATACTGACAGGCCAGTGTGCCGAGCCTGAGGAGGTTCAAAGGCCAAAATGTAGTAATTATTCCAACCTTGAAATCAAATTTTTCTGTCTCTTATATTGAGTGTCTGTAACAATGTTCTCTCTCTTATTTGTTAAGGCACTCAGAAGTGTGACATTCAGAGTAAACAGTGAGTGGAAACAATTGAGACAATAATAGTATGTCCATCTGTCCTGTTGTCAGAAGTGACATGACCTAAATCTATCTGAAAAGGAGTTATGTAAGGCTACATCCTTTACCAGCAACGTTTCGATCCACAGTTTTTATTCACTTATAGACATACATTTGTGCATGAATACACACTTGTCCACATGCTCTGCAAACTCTGCCATTCCACTGAAGCACTCTTGAAATCTTTGGAGAAACTTGCTGCCCAGGCTGGGGTTCATCTTGGTGGTCATACTCAAGGCGTATTTGAACTGGGATGAGCGGAAAAATTCACACAGCTAGAAGAGAAAGTGACGAAGGAAAAAAAACGGAGCTGCAAATTAAAATGTTGTCATTTGCTATTTCCAGTTTCACCCTTCATCTTTCTTTGCAGAACCCCCTCACCTTTTCCTTGGGACAAGAATCAACATCTTCCGGTGCTAAATGGCAGAGGTAAGGTCCCATCATTGTCATCACCTCTGTGTTGAGCCATTTCACTGAAGGTTTGCAGGGCTCCATCAGCACTACAGAATAAATGAGGCTGTTACAAGGCACATTCATGTGTACTGTGTCTTTATTCTTATCACACATTTTCTGCTGCCTTTTTTTTAATACAGATTTTTGTTTAATGAAAGGATTCTACACTTGGTTTGTGTGATTTGCATTTGAGAGGCTGCCTCTCACTCTTCCTCCTAGCTCTCCGCCTTGTTATTTTCATCTGGTTTGCTTTATTTCAGCTGCTTCATTCACCTTTTTTTTCCTGCTTATCTTTCTTTTTCTCTGCAGCCTGATCACCTCTCAAGTGCTTCCCTCTGCTGAGTCACTTCTACTTCTTTTTTCTTTTTACTTGTTCTTTGTTTCTTTTTTCTCTTCCACCTTCCTTTTTTTTTGCTAGCTTCTCTGTCATCTTTCTTTCCTCTCTTCTGTTCCTTTTGTAATGTTCAATTATTGTAGAGAGTGGTTTCTGACTTGATGTGTTTAACTCATTTCTTACTTGATTTTGAGTCAGACGATGGCATCATTGTACAGTTGAAGTAATTCTGGGTGATCTGCTCTTTTACCCATTTAACCACCTGAGTCATTTTGTCTTCAGACATGGGATCATACACCTCCTGCAGTGTCTTCATCCTGGAACCAGAGACCAATTTTGAGAAAGGTTTATGAGAGACAGTGGACGAAGTAATTGCATAAAAGTGCACTCACATCTTTATCACGTTTTGGTCCTCAATTGTGGTTGGAAGGTTCATTCTTGTAGTAGGCATGTCCTGCAGCATGGGTTTGGCAGCCCACAGCAGTGTGTCATAGTCGTCTGAGTCCATGTTGTTTTCACTTGGTGTGGTCAAAGTCGCCCATGACAGAGGAGCCACAAATGCTTGCATATAACATGCAGATGCCTTCTGTGGGAATAAGAGAGATGACAGGAATCATTAAACTGCCAGACAGTGGCACTCGTTAATGGATTATGTTATTATGCTTATCTTTTCTCAAGATCTTGGCATTAGCGGGGACTACTGACAGAGGAGTTCCTCATCAGCTTGATCATGGTTGGAAGATTGCTGCAATTCCACATCTTGTTTGTCTAAAAAGAGAAAAGAGACAACTAATGTGTTCTGATTTTAATACTTAATAATTTACATCTTTATGTGAAGAAATATAATGTGGTTTAAGTACTTGACTGTGAATGTATTCACACCATTTTATCAAAGTCATCAGAGGAGATTCTGTTAAGTGAGTCTTTGACAGGAGAGACCGAGTCCAGGACATTGAGGAAAGTAGATAAGAAGGTGTTTGATGGATCAGCGTTTCTGTCCTTCATAGGCAAGTCACTAAGACAGAAATGGTTTAAATATTAGGTGTACATTTGTTGATTGATTTGATCCTTTAATCATACAGTGGAATTCAACTGAGGCCATTTTCACTTTTCCAGCAACACTTTCCTTTGTATTCATAAATCCTGCAGATCTACTAAAGCAGCTGGAGCTGGGCACCTTGGTCAGGGGGGGTCTTGACAATAATTGATCCCTACTCACATTTGGAGCAAATAAATTCCTTTATATAAAAGGAGCTAAACATTTGTAGTTTAAAAAGTGTAATTAAGAAATAAACCAAACACACAACATAATTACCTGTTATTGAAGACATTCGTCAGCACATTCATCTTAGGCACTGGGTATCCTGTAACATACCAACCCTCCATGTTTACATCTAAGTGTTTGCCATGTATTAGTTGTTACTCATGTCCTGGAGGGTACTCATAATAACTGCAAACAGACACTCTCACATTCAAACACTAAACTGGGATTAGGATTTGTATACTGAATTAGGTCTTATCTAATGTTGCAATAGAGTTCAACATGTATCAAAATTCACAACTTGCAAACACACTTCCCCCCTCTCTCTCTATCGCACACACAAACTCATTTAATGGCAAAAGTGCATTGTATTGAGTTCTCTCACCCTTACTGTGGCACTTCCCCATCTGATGAAAAAAGACATGCATATCACCACCGTATGCTTACGGTAATATATTTGATTGTTTAAAATCAGTTTAGATAAACGTATTGCTCTCAAGATAAGTGTGAACAACACTTACTTTTATGACGGGTTACTTTGAACATAAAAAGCTTTCTACAAACATTTCTTGAGGATCTTATGACATTACATTTTATGGCAAAAACCCAAAGTACAAAACCCACATTCAAACAATGACACTGCATTCAAATTGCACAAAGATACTATTGATGAACAAATATAGTTTTAAGAACCAACAATCAGTAGCAACACTTTGCTTTCCTTAATATATATATTTTCAGATTTTTGCACCATTTTCTGACAGTTTACCCTCTCTGACCATGACATAACAGGATGTCAGTGCAATTACTACTAATGAATAAACATTTGATTCCCGCGAGTAATTGCTCCCATATGCTCATTACTGTGGTCTTGCATAAGATTAAAATGACTTCCGTAATAGAAATGTAGTTCACAATCTTAATGTGAAGCTGAACGTAAAATTTTATTATTAGTAAATTCATTTTAGTCAAAGAGAAAACTGTGACAACTGTGTTGGACTTGAAAATGTGTATAAAAGAAAGTTAAAAGTTTTTTTGCATAGTAGTTCCAAGTGAGAATCCCCTTCAAAGAAAACAAGTATTCAAAAAATGACATACCAGTTTTTTGGCCATGTCTTTGAAGTCAGGTGCATTTCCATGCATCCTACCTGGGGTCAAAGAAATATCAAAAGACACATTTATGTATCACACTGAGACTTTATTCACTCAATGTAAAAGGATGTGACGCAAGTGATGGCGTTACTGCTTACCCAAGGCTGAACAGGCCACAATGAGTAGAAGGAAAAATGTCCCCCCTTTTGGAGCCATTGTGAAAAGACCTGTCAGCCTGTCCATTGAACATAATGTCATAATTCAGTGTGTATTAATATCAACACATACTACTAAGTGATTTTGACATAGATTTGCATTTTGTGATGATATACATATTTTCTTCTATAACAGATAAAAGTTATTCTGTAGGATGAGAGGATTTTGTTATGTCTCTAGTTGTTATGGAACCTGTCTCCATCCGAGCCACCTCCAGTTTTCTGGCATGCTTCCTCCTCTGAGGATTTGTGATTATACTTCCCTAGTTACCATCTTTGTTACTCATCCTATGGGAGGATCCATGGACTTTGGAGAATAACATGCTATGAAAAACAGGTTTGGTAATGTACATGATGTACTGCAGAACAACTTTTTTCCTGTCACATTTGCATGTTGGTATTTTGCCTATATTCAATTTACATACATTCAATTTGTATGCTTTCCATTGATTTGTCTTTTCATTTAAATATGCCCAATGAATACCTAAAAGGATACTGTTAAAATAATAACTGCTATAATAGTAATTAACTCTTTCATTACACACTGTCCCTAAACTTTGTATAGTCTCTTGATTTAGATTTTAACTCAGAATAATTAGCTGGTTATATAGTGCATTTTTTAATGCAATGCAAGACAAAGTTAATAAAACATGCGAAAATAGATTTTTATTTATACGTACCAGTACTATCTGACTGCTTCGACATGATTCAGCACCAGAAACTAACTGAAAAAGCAAACAATTAACTTACTGATTTATGTACAAATATGTTTTTACTTACAGAATCTGCCTTTGCTCCTTAGTAGATCCTAGAAAAAATGCAATTAAAAAACAGGATGAAGACAAAGGGAGGACGTGCGTGTTCCTCTGCCTCTCTCTCACTACTGATGACTTGGTTGGGTAGTCACTTGTCCTTGACTGAGCAGGTGCAGGATATTAAAACACTGTGTGTGTGTGTGTGTGTGAGAGAGGAAGAGAGAGACAGAGGTTATGAATGATTTGAGATGTCCATTTTAACTGATGCATTCAGATGGCAGCTATGAAATGAATACCATTGCCAGACAAAGGTGAGATAATCATGGAAAGGTTGTTCAAAGATTCTCATCAAAGTAAAACTGCAGAGTGACAAGCTAACAATCAATTATGATGGAATGAGTCTTGATTGGATGAGCAGTTCATTTATTTTTACGGTTCTACAAAAGGATGTCATGGGTATTCCTCAGGTCATACATATCGAATGACAGCTGAAAAGAAATAGCACGGGCTGATAAAATCCACACACAACAGAGCTGCATTTTCCACATAAAATTACGTGGTGAAAAAGAACATAGGAAGACAACCACACAGTAAAAGCTCTATTCATACTCCATGGAAAAAGCTGGCAAACAAAAAGAAAAACGGCAGCTCTTAAACACAGAGCGGCAACGATTATTATTATTATATTATAAGGCCATTATAGACGTAGACTAAGATGCCATTCATGTAACGGCTGCTTGATGAAAAATCCAACAAATACAGTAGGGAGTTCAATGGGCAAAGCCAACATTTAAAGTCAGTACGATGTAAGGTTTCATTATTAGGTCTAATTCTTCCAACCAATGTACAGTACCAGTCAAAAGGTTGGACACACTTTCCCATTTAAGTGAATGGCAAAGTGTGTCCAAACTTTTGACTGGTACTGTATAATGAAATAATTTTCACACAAATGTAAATCCAAATTTCCAATGGCATACAATATGTATATTAAACAAGGTATATGAGAAAACAAAATAACACCAAAGAATTTGACAGGACACTGGACCATGAATAATACATTTAAGAGAAAAACTCCATAATGTCCACCACTCAACAACTGGGCCCACACTTCGGACCACAAAGACTCTCACTGATGGAGAGGGTAGTTGCAAGCAGCAAACAAACTCCAGGTTTCAGTATATCCGGTTCACAGTCATGTTGGTGATGTGACAAACAGCACAGTGTTCTGTGTGCATAATACCCAAAGGACATTCTCTTCTCATTAACCTTGAATTGCACTCATTAGGAACAGCTGTTGACATCTTCTTATTAGCTGGCTTCCTGCGTATGTGCGATAGCAATCTGACAATAACGCTATCAACTGAACAATTTGTCTTACTCTTACTAGAAAGAGTGTATTGAGAAAGACTCAAGAAGAAGCACCATGACTGCTGGATGTGTTTCACTCCAGGTCACTGTTTCCTTCCATTTTGGAGCCAATAACCACATGAAGGTTTGGGTTGGTGAAGTGATCTGAAAAAGACCATTGACACTAGTTAGTGGGTAAGATTATGCTTGTGTGTTGGCAGTAGTATTCCCATTAGTTATTACCTTGGCAACAACTTCTCTGCCTGGGGTCCGTTAAAAGGACAAGGCTAGCATTTATTTTTGTCCTTGTCAACAATTCCCACGGAAAAACAAAAAACAACACGTTGGTCCACCTCTCATATTTTCTGACGCCCCTACCGCCGCAATCCCATTTGCACAAATTTTTTGCTAATTTCTAAAGATGCACTACAAGTTTTTTTTTTTCTTAAAGGATCATTAACATTTTTGATGTTACCAGTACATCTGTTTGGCTCACTGATGTGTTTAATTGTTTTTTGGACAACAAAGGAGGTTTGAGGCAGAGAGAAATAAACTATATCAGGCGTGGGCTACACACAGTCCAATCAATTTAGTGTTGTTTTTGGTCTTTTCAAGGGATTTTCTTTTGACAAGAAAGAACACAGTATAATTTACACATTTTACTGATAAAATACATGTACAATACTGTTACATACAATACAACCAATCATATGGCATACAAAACATTGACATGAACAACTGGCTATGTATGTGTGTGTGTACAACTCACCTGCAGCAAACTCACGGATTTCAGCAGGCCTTTTAAGAAGCACATCTCTGAGAGGACGACAGGAAATGTGAATAGTAACCGACGTCTTTTAAGGCTGTACACTTTGAATGTTTTAAAAAACTAAACATTCACATAAAAGGTGATCAGCTGCAGATATTCCTCAGCTACACTCATTTTCTGATGTCGAAAATCTAAAACTAAATAGGCTGTTTTTTTTTTTTTTTACAAGCAGCTGCATAGAAGCTTGAGACCCAAGTTAGATTTGATCACATGAAGCACCATATTCTTGTAATTAACATTTTCAAAGATGTTATTAAGGAGTCAGATGTTCATGTAATTTGTATATAGTAAAATGGGTTTGAAAGTATGGCAATTACTCCCAAAACAA
This sequence comes from Nannoperca australis, assembly GCA_036023655.1. Lineage (NCBI taxonomy): Eukaryota > Metazoa > Chordata > Actinopteri > Centrarchiformes > Percichthyidae > Nannoperca > Nannoperca australis. Next base: position 11,717 of record JAVQJD010104270.1, read on the forward strand.
TGAATGGTTTGGCTCATAAAGGCATAACCAGATCTTTAATCATCCTTAAATAGTTTGCCTTAGTTTGTTTGATGCTTTATTTTATACATTTTTAAAGAATTCTATCGTTTCGTTTTATTGTGTTTCAGATATTGATGTTTCTATTTTATATACTGTAATATTGATTCGTTAAAAACTGATTTTTAACAAAAGATGAGCTAACTAACCTTAGAAAGTCGCCTATTAATACCTCTACCTCTGGATGAGACACCAGATACTTCTCGTTGTCGACTCTCGTCTTGATCTGAGGAGAAAAAGAAAATGCATTTCATGCTCGCTAACAAACACACACACACACACACACGCACACACACACACGCACATCAAACTGCAGTTTGTGGCTAGCTAATGTATCCTAGCTAGCCTTTTAGCTTTAGCGTTACCTTGAACTGCCGTAGTTTCTCTTGCTGCTCAGCGCTTAACACACCGACGTCCAGTTTCGCCAAACCGCCTTTTCCAGCCATTTAAAAATGTTCGTCTTATTATATCTATCTAATTGTTATTGTTAATGTGAATTACAGCGTACACTGACGTGCAATTCAAAGTTGGTAAAGGTCTGAAGCCAAAGTACGCACAAACCTCGTCAGCAGTTACTGACACAGCTTCTGCGGCGTAGCAACAACTGTTGCTATGGAACGACCGCCAGCAAATGACGGCTGCGTCCGCCAGGTGGGAGTATAAGACAGGATAAAACATTCACAGCACTAGTGCAATTCTTTTGTTTTGTAAAAAAAAAAAAAAAGAATTCACCTCGTTTTAAAGAGGGAAACAGCGATATGTCAACTTAGGGTTTAAAAAAAATCTTCTATAGCGTACACCTTTTTGACTTTTGTCGTATTGCAACTCAAACCATCGTGGTGGCTGTAGTGCCATTTGATCAGTAACAATTGAACCACTCTAGACACCACATATCATATGACCACACATATCGTATTTAAGATTTTTCCTGATGAATTCCCTTCTGCAGGCTGGGGAAATCTATCACAAATCGTTTTGATTTCGGTCTTTTAGTATCCCAGCATGGCTTGATTAAGCTGCTAGGGGGCCTCCAATGCAAAAATTCTGGGATTGGTCTAAATCCCTGTTCGTCTCACTCTCTGCCCACATCTCTGCAGTGTGTACAGTTATTCTATGCTAGAATATGTGGCCCCAATTTTGCTGAGTATTGATTTGATGATTTTTTTTAAATTTGCAACCTAAGCTAATAAGATAATGAAGGTCTTAAAACTATATTTCAGCACAGAAATCCTCTTAGAGACAGAGCCTCCAGATCAATAATTAAGTGGGACCTACATTAAGACCTGTGTCAATTCGATATTACTTTATGTTTTAGTAGTAAAAATTCCTAAAAATAGGACCCAAAATGCAGACTGAGGCATGGATGCAGTTCAGTGATTTTAATAATAAGAATTATGTACACATGAGCTTACGGGAAGGTGGGGCAGGCAAAGGTCAAAACCAGAGAGCAATTCAACACAAGCAAACAAATCCATAAGGAGCAGGCAGGACTCCAAAGTCCAATAAACAGTCAAATGGTCAAAACAAAGGTTAGGCAGGCAGAGACCTGGAACCAAGGCGTGAAAACAGATGACAACAATGGACTGGTGAGGAACAAATGAAGTGAACTTGTATATGTAGTAAGGGGTGACCTGGGAATAAGGTGCAGGTGGGAAGATGAGGCCTGCTAGGCCTGCACCTAGCCTACAGTTTATAGACACATTTTACATTTTTCAGAGACATAGTACAGACTAACTAAAAGGCTGTTCTACAGACAAATACACCGCCAGAGAGACAGATAGACTGTAGTCTTTTACTTCCTGAGTTTGCTTCCAACAGAAGCTCATTGCAGAACCATACACATTTGGAGTCCATTATCCTTTTCTCATATGTGATACTGGCTCTAAAATGAATAACAACAATACAATAATACAAATCAGTTAAAAATGTTCTTTGCTAGTTTTATTCCCTTTTCTGTCTGGTTACCACTAATGCTGGATGAGGAAATAACTAGTGTTGATGAAGTTCATGGCTTCTGTCCTCTCTCTCATCTGCTGTTCTTCATTTTCTTCTACCCCTCTTTCCACTTCGCTCGGTGGAGGCTCTTTGTAATGTGGAGGGCTGTTCATCAGAGCCTGCCCTTCTGGGGCCGCTGGGGCAGAGGGCGGAGGGTGAGGTGAGTCACCATGCTGGGTGACGACACTCAGACCCAGGAGTTTAGACATTAATTTGTCCTTATATCTGAAATGAAAAAAAAAGTAATTGAAAAAAGTTGATCTACATCTACCTGCTATTATTTAACTAATGTTATAAATGTACTCATGTTTATTTTACAACATACAAAACCAGAACCAGGTGCAATTCTATCTACCTGAATATGTAGGCAGCCAAAATGACTGACAATAGAGTAAATGAACCAGCGATCCACAGGATGCGATGTGGCACTGTTGGAATAGTAGGCACTGTTGGATAATATTCTGTAAAGAAAGGGGGAGACTGTGAGTAACCCTAATGAAGTGTATAGTGTATAGTGTATAATCTAGTGTATATTTGGGTATGACTGAATGTGTGTGTGTGTGTGAGATAGGTGTGTTGAGCCATGATTCCTGTGGCTTGTTTCGTTGTTGAGCCTCAGTTATTATGATGACATGCCTTCCTGTTAAAACCCAGAGGGGTAGAGGGTTTTCAGCTCTAACAACCCTGAAGAGTTCTCTTTGTCTCTCTCTCTCTCTCTCTCTCGTTCTTTTAACCCTGTCAGCCACAGACACACCTAATTAATGAAAATATTTTACTGTCTGCTAGCCATCTTACCATCAGGCCCATAGTCATCTGTACCAGAGCCTTCTGCGTTACATGGAAACTGCAAGTCAGAGAAGTAAGTAAGAGACGGTGTGAGATACTGGATGTCGACAACAATGAATACTGAATGCAGTGTGAGTGATAGGGCAAGATGACAAAGTGAGAGAGAGCAGTCACTATTTTCTCCTAAATGACTGACGCATTGAGACTTACCGTTGTGTCAACGAGATCATAATTCTGCGGAGCTTCTGACGTTTGAGCTGAGGAGAGAGAGATCCATAGAGATGACACATTATCAAAAGCTTTGACAGAAAGGAAGCCACTGCAACTGAATTTTCATCTAAACAAACAAACAAAAAGATATTAGTGCATTGTCTATACTGGGTTTTCCCTTTTGGGGTTGGGAACTCCACAATGGGCTGCAAGACAAATCTGAGGGGGTTGTGTGATGATCAGCAGGACAACAACCAGAAAAAAATTAGTACAGTAAATACATTACTTTTGCAAGAATTATTAAACCAGCATATCTACTGTTTAAATCCCTACAGAAAGGTGCAAGTTATTATTAAAGAAATATCTGACATATTTTTTACAAGATATCACTTTGAAGAAAGACTATAACTAGAACTGATTTGATACATGTCTCAGTGCAGTACAAAATGTAGTGATATCTCCTTTATACGATACTGAGCTCTTAAAGCCTACGGAACATTTTTTTTCCATAACTTGCCAGCTGAGCTGTTATACATATCCTGAGAGAGTATATTATTTTGCCTTTACTGTGATAAAAGACGGTAGAGAGGTGACAGAAAATGAGAGGAGGGAGAAAGGTTTATCTCAGGCTGGCCTCAGACTGGGGGAGGAGTAATTACATGTCCAGCTTCTTAAGGCCACCAGGAAACAAATGAAATGAATAGGAAAATACACTTATTTGCTTTCGTTCTGAGAGAAGCTTGTCATGTGCAGACATGAAACTGTCCTTTCTGTACAATAAATATGAACCTAGAAAAATAAACAGTTAGCTTAGCTTAGCATAAAGACAGGGAGAAAAAGCTGGCCAGCTCACAAAATATCTAGTTTGTTCAATCTTTGCAAAAACCAAGATGTAAAAACAACAGGAAATTAGAGTGGTATTAATCTTTGCATCTAACTCACAAAAAAGGTGAATAAGCATATTTCCTAAATTTGCATGGGAATATGCAACCTTCATTTTAAATATGGTATATTTCATTTTACAAAAGAACATCAGGATATGTGGATGCATTCATAAACATTATCTAAATATTCTCGAAACAACTCGATAAACTAAATAATTCAGAATACTGCATTACATTTACATGACATTACATTACATTTAGGCATTTAGCAGACGCTTTTATCCAAGGCGACTTCCGAATAAGAGCTTTACATAAAGTGCATAGAACCATGATCGAAAACAACCAGATGTCTCATCAAAGTTCATGCATGCTATGCACAGTAAGTAAAACCTGTTCAGAGCAGAGGAGAAATACAACTGGAACAGGTAAAAGAACATATGTGTGGGAGGATGTTTTGATGCTTGTTTCCTTCCCAAAACCCAATCATATGGGAAGGAAACAAGAGACCTGCCTCCTTTGGTTGCCATGACTACTTTTGTCTGTGTCTAGGGTGGATCGTGTATTACGGACACGATAAAGTTCAATGATTTACCAGTTCACTTCTATGTCTCTAAAACCATACAGTACCTTTTCTGGTTGTTGGCCCCTGAGCAAGAAGAAACACCTACTTGAAGTTTCTACTGACATTACTGTCAACTATATCTGACATATTCTGTGTGTGTATGTAAGTGTGCATGCATATTTACCTTTCCGATAAGTGGCAAAGACAGGTGTACTCCAGTTACTCCACAGACCTTCAAATTCTTCCCTAGTTCTGAGCTGTATCAGGTACTCAACACCAGGCATTGCATCAGTGATGGTGTAGGAGTGCTGGTCCTCAATCTTAATTATCTACATAAACAGACAAATAGATGACCAGGTAAAGACACACCACACCGCCATCACCTCAGTGTTTTATTGTTTCAGGCCATAAAATCCAACAGTGCATTGAATGTGTGAACTTGTGTGTGAAAAGCAAACACGCACACACCAACATGCTCAGAAACATGGATACCCAACAACTTGTCTATTAGTCTACCAGCACACACCTGTTCATGATAAACTGAGGACGCGCGAGGTTTGTATTTGAGCTCATGGATTAGTTTATAATAGTTGTCTTGAGACTTCCAGGAGGCCGGTAAACTCCAGGTGACCTTCATCCTAATCCCCTGTCCCTCAATCTGTAGGACTGACACACGTGATGGAGGGTCTGGTTTTACTGAGGGAGCAGGAAGGCACAGAGTGAGTGCAGCTTCAGAGTGCAGTAAAAACATTTACATCAGAACAAACACACACCCCAGAACACCCCGTCACACCCACTTACAAATGCTCATAGGCATGAAGTGCAACAGGGTGCTGGTGGCGTTGCCTGCGATGTTCGTAACACACAGGTAGGCCATGTAAAGGGTTCTCAGCTCATCTTCATTGTGGTCAAGAGCGCACCAACAACGCACAGATGAGCGTGAGCACGACAAACGCTGGAATACCTGTGAGGGGCTGAGAGAAGGATAGACAAAAAAAGAACAGTACACATAAAGATGGATATAAAGACAGAGAGAAATCAGTTCTATAACATCTCTGGAGAACATTACTTGATTTGCGGTTTTAGTTTTAACCCTGTTCACACCCCCATGGGAAAAATTATTATTGCTAAGGTGGCACTGGGGTCCATCTCTCTCTCTCCCCTCATTTCCTGTCATCTCTGTAGTAAAAAATCTAAACATTTAACTTCAACTTCCATCCAGCACAATTATTTTCGCACTTAATATACTTATATTGACACTTCAGCTTCATTCAGTGCTTCTCTCAGCACTTCCGTTCAACTATTTTAAATGTTTCAACGGCAAGCAAACTTTCAGAACGAGTTTGCTTAAAAAAAATCACTTTATAATTTTGAGTCAACATTCAACAAAGAATAACAGTTTATTTTAAGCAGAATCCATGACAAGGTATCAAAGAAGAATAATTATTTATTGTACAAATGATATTCATATACATATTCATTCTTTAAAATAGTAGGAGTAACACACCTAATGTGATTGACAGGGCAGTGGATAAAGGAACTTAAAATAGATAGCATCTAAATCATAGTCTGTAAAGTTGTTTACAGACTATTTTAGTCTGTTTAAGGGTTTGTTTACATCAATGCTGCTGCACTGCCATAGATGCAGAATTGTCTTCAGCTATATATATATATATATATTCAGCTTCAGTTATACTGGATAGTAAAAACTGAAAAGAAGGGGCATTAAAAGAAAACATTATATGTTGGATTGTCTTATAAAGTATTGTTTTTAATCTTCACACCATGTATTATAGTGTTAGTGTCTGTCCTTACCTTTTATTGAGTAAGAGGTAACAGTTAGTCAAATTAGTGAGGGTTTTCTGAGGAGTCCACTCACAACGAATCTTACTGCTGGGTGACTTCTTGTAGCAGGACAGGCTGGGAATCTCTGGAGGTTCTAACACATACAGAGGACAAGCAGTGATACTCTACATATATACTATACACATGTCTGTTTAATATCTACATAAACCACAGATCACTGTTAATCACTGTCACACTCGCAGGATTCAAGCTATTCAGGTTATAGATTAAACTGTCAACTATTTTTAGATTAGCTGTTTAAAAAATAAGGAAAAATGCCCATAAGACTTGAGATAGTCCAACATGACATTTTTTTTTCAGTCAATAATTAAAAGCTTTATGATATTCAATCAACAATGATGGAAAGAAGAGAAGAGCAGCAAAGCAAGCAGGATGACCGCTACTGTGACAGCATATCTATTAAAAAAACTATTAAAATTTAATTTTTATGCATAATTAAATAATGAATAGTACAATGTTATGTTACTATCTCATTGTTTTACTCCTACATCATTATTCACACACACATAAGATCTGTCATTTACACAAAGTCCTGACATTAAGACTGTCACTCACTTTACTCAATTTTTGTATCTTATCAAGAAAACCACCACTAATGTTGAACTTTTTGTTTGGTTTTCTTAATTAGAATATCTTAGGACAAATGAAAGGACAAAGATCCCATGGATCAAACCAAATTGACACATCACTTATAAATTAAATCATCCATTACAACTTCACTGTCCTTGTGACTTACCTGCGACTTTTACTTTTAAGGTGAACCTCTGTCTGCCTTTTTTATAACACGTGTACCTCCCAGAGTCTGTCAGTCTTACTGAGGACAGAGACAGTGAAGCGCCTCTCCTCCCAAAAGTGAAAAGTCTATCTCCTTTTCCCACTATCATCGCTTTCCACTCCCACTTAGGCCTCGATTGTATGCTCCTTGTTACCCTGCTCCCTTCCTCCCCCCCCTCCTCCTCCTCCTCATAATCAACCTCGCCATCCATCTCTTCAGTCTCCCAGTCGGATTCATCCTTTCGCAGTCTGTTCACTCTGGTTGGCTGAGCGGTGGGAGAAGCTGAATCTGTGTGTCCCAGGCTTCTGGTTTCTCCTGCCTCAGTGGGGTTGGAGCTGTAGCCCTCAGCCACAGCATTCTCCGTAGTATGTTTGTCACCTTTCATGGAGACTATGTTGTTGCCTATAATGTTTGCAGTGGTTGGGATTGCATCTGAAGATCTCCCTCTTCTGTTGGTGTTTGAACTGTTTCTGGCCATGCTGACCTTTACTCCGTCCACCGTCACATGGCCACTGCAGGTCAGAACCAACGTGCTACCTGGGGATAAAACCACCACACCAGGGGCAGGGTCTGCACAGAAAAACAGACAACAAAAAAAATAATTCATGAATCCATCTGTGTGCTGGCTGTCTTGAATTGTGTTTAAGACTTGTTTTTAATGTACATTTCTACAGTATTTTGTACAAAATGACAGATAAAATGTAGGGTTGCATAACCAAAATTACCAACTCCTTTTGAACTTCCTCTTTTAATGTCTCTCTCCTCTTTCCTCTTTCTTTTTTTGTCCTAAAACATGCCCCTTCACCGCATTACCTCTCACAAATTTACATTTGTGACATTCCCTAATTACTCAGATTTTCTCACTGCGCTCAAAGCACTCATTGCCAAACATGACTTGAGACATAGCTGCATTTGTGTTTATAGCCTTGTGTTTGTACTTGACTGGCTTGAAGTCAGAAGTCCATTGCCCTTGTAAAGTGCAAACATGCTTTCTCTCCATTTCTCCCATTTTGCCAGCACACGATTTTTACCTATAAATCACGTATGGAAAATAAAGGCTCTGCTGCTTAGACAGGAAAGAACAGCACATCTGCTTTTAGATTGACTTATTTAATAATTTGAGTTTGCCTGACCCTGCTCATAAATAATCTGGATAATTAAAGAGCAGAATTGTTGTCATCAAAGTAAAAGGAGTTGTCTCAAAACTGCATATATCTCCCTCCAGCAGTATTAGTCCAATCCACCGAACACAACCAAGGTTAAAAACACGTATATAATAGAGGCTGAGTAACATATTGGCAGCATTTTCAAATAGAATAGCTTGTAGCAATTAGTAGTAATGAAGCAATACCTTGAATTTAGAAAAAAACTATTCAACTGTCCTGGCTGAACTTAATACAAGTAAAAATTGTGAACACAGTTTTTAGTGCTGACAGTATGAAAAACTGTTTTTCCTGAGCTTCCATAAAGTTTTACAAAACTGCAATTTCTATGTGAAACGAAACAAAACGACAATAGGCCTACAGAGCATTTAAAACAATGTTCTGTATCTTTTAAAATATAAAAAAACACACTGGATATTTTGGAAATATCATAATCATCATCATGTTTTGTTAATAGGATGTAAAATATATTCCGTAAATAAAATTACTTTTGGCAAACTGTGAGTTGCACTTCTCTCAAACTGCAAAGAAAGCAATTTTATCTGTTTGCTGTAATTTTTCTTACGTCCAGTTATCAAAAATCAAAAAATCGAAGAATCCGAATCACTCTTGTGGGTGACAATAAGCAGCAGCGACCGTCAAGCGAACAACGACATTTAAAATGAAAATGGGGAGGTAGTCATTGAGTAAACGTGACATGTACTATTGTCAATCGCCGAGCAAACACGCTTACATGCAGAAAAAATTACATATTTTGTGGCTGCTTACCTTTTCTGGGGCAGGTTCCGTGGAGAATGCTCTGGACCGGTGTGACGCACAGAACACACAGCACGGGGAGAAAAATCCGCATTTTTGCGCATGAATCTCCCTTTACCGAGGCCCCACACCATCACCTGCATCAGTTGGCGTTTGTTGTGACTCCCATCAAACTTTTTCACATGAACAAATAGTCCTGCACTGCAGACAGGATTGTAAAAGCAGAGTGGTGGCTTCCTCTGGTTGCAGCAGTCTGCTGTCAGTAAGACCCGTTATTGTGAAATCCCCATCTCTCTTCCTCTTGTTGCGCCCCTTACACAGAGGAAATCCTCCTCACCATCAAAATAAAACCCCCATCAAAGCTGAATATAGGTCTATTATCATATTTATTTTTAAAAACTGCCACATGCAGGAAGTGTATTCTGTACAGTTCATGGTGGTACACTCAATTCTAATTATATATCATAAGTATGGGAATGCATAGCTTGTTAAACTTTTTTGTTTCGCTTTATTCCAAAGTAAAAAACCATATTGCTTTTGGATTTGGACACAACTCAAAATGTCTCTTTCTTTTCTCTGTCCATATTTTCACCTCAGTGCTTAAACATCGGCTGCTACTTGAAAAAAGATTTGCATGGACACAGTGTGATTCTCTCATGTGAAAGAGAAATTACGTGTTTATTGACCGCCATTGAACAGCTCCATATTCTTCCCTACGATCTGACCCATGCTTAAACAATTCACGGGGCCAGATTCTGTATAGTATACAGTTCTTTTCCAGTCTGGTTTCTTCATGTTAGCATTCTGTGGTGTTATTGTTTTCAGTCAAAGAGCTGCTTTGTTGCAGACTGTAGTACAGACACTGAGCCAAGAGCAGGTTTACATTGTTCCTGTGGTTACAACACTTAATTATCTCACTCTAATCCGGTTCAGGGGTCTGTATTTGACAGGAGCATTTGCAACACAGATGGGATGTTGTACTTGATCGATGGATCAGGAACCAGAAAGAGCTTAGAGACAATCAAAGGTTTGGCATTATTAAGGCATGATTATCCCCAAACACCTTCAACCTTATATTCATGGACAAATAAAAATGTAAAGCACTTTACTGAAGTGTACAGTATTTATAGAGTATGAATCAGCACGACTGTTCACACAAAATTACGACATGTACGATTGAGGATTCAACAAATCACTTAAATGTCTATTTCTGCCTTTTTGATTTGCACTTTGCCCAGTTCTAACCTAAAGTAAGCCAGCGGCAGTTTGTCTGTTTTTCAGACAGTGATGGTACGAGACATTGCATCAGAGGGACATTAACATTATCTGGCCTTTTGTCAAAACTCGCGAAGCACTGAGATCTTGCTTTAAGGTGCAACTCAACTAGGGCATTATAAAACACATCAATATGATGCAAAAAAAGTAAGGAAAACATGTAAAGTAGATGTACAACAAGTAATAAAACAGATCAATGAGAGAAAAGGGGCACAATGTCTTGCAACAGTGTTGCAGTGTTCTGTAACTTAAAGTACCGTTCTCACTGAGAACTATAGAGAACACAGGCATGAAAATATTTTTTGACAAAAATAAAAAAAATCTGCTCATTCATTCAAGCCACTGTGTGACTTGGCTGTGAGTGAGAATAAAACTTGTGAAATAACAAGTGGAAACAATCTTTAAGATAATTAATAGTAAGTTATCTTGACATTTGTTTCTGCGCCTGCTGCTTTCCTTCAGTTATATACTGTAAATCCCACACTGTTCTATGCCAGTCATTCATGAACACAGTCATCATGTGCCGAGGAAACATGTATATCACCATTAAATCCCAATTCATAGTTGACACGGTCCATGTCATTAGGATTTATTTGATTTATTCTAGAAGTTTCATTTGGGAAACGGAGAGCACAGTGTGGGTAACAGTCTGTGTGGTCGCAGTGTCTCTCTGGGAAAGCACACAACACACCCTGTATGTGTGTGCAAACGTGTGATGTGGTAGTAGTGAACAAGTTAATCCTTGATTCGTTCTGAATGTTTCACTCAATCTGGCTGGTTTCCATGGCAACAGAGGGCGGGACTGGGCTGTTGGATGCAGTGGCACGAGCCTTCCAACCAAACAGAGCTTCCTATTGGAGAAGGGACGATTTAACTGTTAATGCAATTTGTTAATTCGTGCAGATAGAACAGAGGAGTGTGTAGGAATCTGGATGTGTCATAACATGAATGGGAAATAATAGAAGCTCACCTGCACAGTCCCCAGAGTGATCGTCCAGCCTCCAGGTGTGTCTCCCACATGGGACCTCACTGCTGTGGGGGTGAGGACACCAGCATTCTGGGCCAGGGCTGAACCTTGAGGCGTCGCTGCATCTGAAGCTGGTGCTGGGGTTTGTGTGCATGAAGTGAGAGCAGTCTGTGTATTTTGGGCTGGTGCTGTGCCCGTTTCCTCCTCAATGGGTGTATCTTGTGAGCCGCCCAGAACAGAGGAGGAGTTTGAGAGCGGGGGAACTGACCCAGAGACACAACTGGGCGCTGGGCTGCACTCCCCAGAGGCGCTGGGGGGAGTGTGAGTGTGAGGATGTTTCTTCCTGCGGAGCGTGTCGATCCAGCTGGAGCTGTGTCTGGAGGCAAAGTTAGCCAGGGCCATAGAAGAGAGCCTCATGTTCTTCCCTGAGGTGATCAGCTCTCCAAATCCCTCCTGGTGGGCAAAGGCGTAGCCTGACCTTCTAGAACCACCGCGAGCACCTAGCCGGCCCTCTGACACACTGCCCACCCCACGGCAGACACCTCCCACGCTTCGACCTGCTGGCTTTCGCTTCTTTTGCCGCATCAGCTGAGTGTAGCGCACCTGGAGAAGCAACAGAGGAGAGGAAGAGGGACATTATGACTAGATTCAGTGACATGTCGTTGTTAGTCCATCGCAATCTGCTGGAAAGAGTTTCAGACTGAACTAGGCAGATTGTTATCCTAGATTCTGTAATACATACAAAATGAAAAGCTGATGATGCAAAATACATAATCAGAATGTAGAATAATCAGACACATCACTCTCCTTTAACCCGCAACGTTTTGTTGATGTTAATCAGTGAGCTTTAGAGGTGCTGATATGCTGATCACGCTGCTGTTATCTTTAGATTTAATGTAGCTCCTGTAAATATATCAAACTGCACACTTCACACTTCAGTTGTTGATCAGACTTTCTTCACCACTTTTCAATCTAAATGCTCTTCATACTTTACAACGTATCACCAGCATAGAAACCAGTAATAGTTACTGTAGAGAAACTTCAAACAAATGAAAAAAAGAACTTCACACCACCCTGAGAGCAGCTTCGGTTAAAAGTCCTTAGCTGGGGCTAGTTGAGACACACTGACTGGAAAGGCTGCACACCGAGGTTATACTGATGCACTAAACGCAACTTGTGTCATTAGGGTACACTGATTAAGTCAATATTTGCAGAGTATTTGCAGTACGCACACACACACACACACACACAGTTTGTAGGCGTGCCGTTAATTATTGTCTAAGACCAGTTTCAGACGGGACTTAGATGGACACACCAGTGTTAGAAATTGTGTTTGCGTATATTTTCTTACCGTGTCTGAGAGCTGAGGTTTGAGATCTACCTTGAGGAAGCGGAATGCCAAAACCGGAACTATGCATATTGCTGTAGCCAGCGCAATTGTTAACCACACGACTGGTTGCAATAGCGTGCTCTGGGCACTACCTGTATTCACAAACACACATTGCACACACACAAACATGAGAAAATATATTTTAGAAATGTATAGCATTTCATTAACACTAAAAACACACGAATATTCGACATCTTTACATAATATTCTTACTGGTTTGTGTGTAGTGTGAAATGATTTCAATAGGTGATACAGTAAACATGATGAAACTTAAGTGTAGGTGTACAGGCTATGTGTTTACAAATGTGACCTTGAGGACCTGTGATCCTTTACAAAAATTTTGCTTAACCAATATATTTGTCACATATATCATAGCAGGTAGCAGTGCACAAATGTTTTATTCTTACTTACTAATTCCGATCAAACTTTACTGCTCAAAATCATACTTCCTGTCCCTATCATATTTGATAATACAGGTAAATTGACAAAATGTATTAAAATAGCCTGCATCATTGCAATCTATCACAATTCTTTTGACAAATTTGAGGCACCCTAAATTTACAAGATTTCTTCATAACTCTGAAATACGGCTACAAACATGCAGTATTGGTCAGGCTCTAGTGTGTGTGTGTGTGTGCGTGACAGTCAAATAAAAAGAACTGGGGACCTACCTACAAAGTGGAACTGATTGGGAAAGATCCTGAAGAGGGTCTGACTGTGTAGAGCGAACATGATGGTGAAATAGCAGCCCAGAGAGCCCCACACAAACACGTGGTTGATAACTGTCCAGAAGCCTGTGTCAAGAGCGATCTACATAATCATACACAGTCACACATGCAAAAAAACATCAGAGGCGCACAGTTAATCCAGAACGATGCAAGAAACAGTGCTTAAATATAGAGGTTGTTAACACCACTGTGGCCTCGCTCACCTGTACGCTGACCACAATGACCAGGGCTGTTGCCGTGGTGACTGCAAAGGTCTGGTAGTCAGCGAGGGGCACCCCTGTGCTCTGAGTGGCGTCGGACAAGATGGCACAGGGGACGAAAAACAGTACCACTGATGTGTAGATGCCCTGGGCGATGCAGATGAAGAACTCTCTCTTGTTGAAGAGGAGGTTGAGCTGTCCAGGCTCATACAGTTTAGGATACTCCAGACTCCTCTGGTCAGGAACATCCTATAATAAGAAAGGAAGTGAGGCACTGTGTTTACTAAAATACGACTACCCTGCTATGTACTACAGAAATGACCTAGAATTGTTATATCAATACGAGACTAAAGGTCTCCTAGGCGCAATGAGCTAAATGCTAATGTCAGCATGCTAACATTCTCACAATGACAATGCTAACATGCTGATGTTTAACAGGTATGTGTACAATGTTTGCTACTTTAGGTTAGCGTGTTAGCGAGCTAAGATTAGCTAATTAGCACAAACCACAAAGTACAGCTGAGGCTGATGAATGTCATTTTCTTTTAGGTATTTGGTCATAAAGTAGTGGACAAATTAAAAACTCAACTTGATGATGGCACTATAAGCTGAGGGATCATCAAAGTTATTACAATTAATCCTGATTGTCATAATGAACAAAATGTCATTGGAATCCATATATCTTTTGAGACATTTCACTTAAAACCACAAATGTCAACCCTAGCTTCATCCTCTGGGGACCATGAATGTCTGTACCAAATATTATGGCAATCCATCCAACAGTTGAGTTGAGTTGAGATATTCTAGTTCTATATGTAGTTATGATTTGAAATGTTGAACAGACCTGGTCAAATATCCCCATGGCCAGCACAGGGAGGGAGGTGTAGACAATGTTGTAGAGAGTGATGAAGTATTGATCATACACCGTCTACAAGACAGAGGAGATGGATACACAAACACTGTGAAAGAGAAAATCCTCATTTCCCAACCCCTGACTGTTGATGTAAATATTTCCTCATGACCTCCACTCTCTGACCTGTGCAGAGAAGCCACAGAAGAAGCCGAACCAGAAGTGCACCATGGTGAAGGCAAAGTTCTTGTAGAAGAAGTAGCAGAGGAAACGGCACATGCGCAGGTAGGACCAGCGGCCGTGCACCAGCAGGAGGCGCTGCAGGAAGCGGAACTGGGAGAAGGAGTAGTCACTGGCCAGCACGGCCTGGATCCCCTCCTGACCTGAGATACCAACTCCGATATGAGCACCTGGAGGAATGGAGAGAGAAGGACACAGAGAGAAAGAGAGTAAGTCCAAAAAAGCTGGCTATAAGCTATATTTGGAGAAACTGGACTTTTATTATTTGCTGTCGTCTTTCTTTTTGATATGGAATTGTCTCAATACTGTTAGAAAGAAAACATTTTAACCCATGTAGATAAAGGCACCATTTATAGTGTTTAGAAGTTGTAACTAATGTCTTTCTTGACTAATTTCTTAGATAATAAATAATTAAACATTTCGATGCAGTTTACTCGTGTGACAACTTTTGGGTTTCCAGGTTCGGAAAAATTTCTTTGGCTGTTGCTTCCCTCCTCCAGCATGACACTGGCCTTGCTCCTTTTCACTAGCACTAAACACTGATAGGTTTATAGCTAGCTAATATGACAGCATGTCCGCTGTTATAAATGTTAGAAAGATATTAATAAAGGGTGGATCTACCTGTCGAATTAGCGGCCAATGTTGCAGTTACAAATGTTATGTATGTTATGTAATTTCACAAAGGTTCACACGTGACTTACTTACCAATAAACTAACAGCAAAAGCTAGATAAGCCGTTTGCAATTATGAATATTATAAGTCAGGGTTTTGACAAATGTCCATCATGTCTAGAGCTGTAAATGTTAATAAGTTGGAAATACGTGGATTTTGGACTGGACGCACTGCAACCCATTTTCAAAAGTGGTAAAACAGTAAATTGAAAGTTTCTGAAGAACTGAAAAACTAGCTAGAAATCAAAACATGAGCTGCCTTTTGCAGGATAAATACCAGTCAGAGAATCTTTTTTACAAGAAGACAACCTAAAATTTGTTGGGTTATTGCCAAAAGTAATCTATAAAGGAGTAAATGATCTGGTAGTATGCCTTATCAAATTGAGATACAGATAAAACAAATGCCTAAAAAACTAACCCAACTATTTTTGAAATTTGCAGAGCATAAATCACAGGATGTGAACCAACCCCACCCATCTTTGCTGCATTGGCTGCATTTCTGCTTTGTACTTGCATAAGTGAATTGAAAGACAAAACCCATCATGCACACATGACGTACATACACAGACACACAAGCAAGGTGATGCAACAGTTACAAAACAAAGAATATTACAAACACACTTAGAGAAGCAGAACATTAGGTTATTGGCTTAACATACAGCCTTTTCTGTTTGTTTCCCGTTAAGAGCTTTAAGGTACGGTAAAGTCAGACACCTATCCTTCTGTATTACCTTGTTCCAACTCTTAATGAAGCAATATAGTGTATGCCCTCATATTTGAAGACTTGAAGTTTTTTTTTATGGCTACACCATTTCATCAAATGGAAATAAGTCTTGGTTATCATTTTATAGACACTTACCCAAAGTTCAGCCTGACATATTTGATATGTTTGGAAACTTTGGGATTTCCAATAGATTGCAATTAATTTGCAATTACAATTATTTGTCTGCACAGCGTAATGAGTGGCCAACCAGCACGTCAGTAGGGTTTAAGAGGACACTCACCACATTAAGTGGACACTAAGAAACCAGTTCCTAAGTTGATGAGGACATCACACCTACCAGAACACACATAGCTACACAGCCTTCGTAACTAGCATCTCCATGTAGATAAACAATTTCTACTACTACACTTCTGCTGAGAATTTCCATTGCCTAAAGGTTGACACTGATGGCTAAAACTATACTTCTCTTTTTTTCTTTCCTTTCCATCTCAACATAATCCAGTTACACTTCCTCCTCTCATCTGTTCCATTCTCCACATATTGATCCTGCCTGCACAACTCACTTTTGATCATGCTAACATCATTAGCTCCGTCTCCTATAGCCAGAGTGACGGCCTTCTTGTGTTTCTTGATGAGCTCCACCACCTGAGCTTTCTGGAGCGGGGTGACTCTGCAGCAGATCACTGCTTTGCACGCACATGCCGTCGACACAAACTCCGTCTCCATGTCTGCTTCTAGTGCATGGGCCTATCAAAGAACAGAACGAGAGATTCAAGAAGTTTAAGGTTAATTCTAAGGGGGTCAGAGTTGCAGCTGTTCTACTTAAAGAAGAAGATGAATATGTTCTGTTGATGCAAATAACACATTTCTGGCAACTTACTATTTCCTGACAAATGACAGTTTAATTCTTCACCCTGCTGGTTTTGTACATGTGAATGTTTACAGTATGTGAGTGTGGGGGGCGTGCTATTCATACCAGACTGTGACCATTGATTACGAGGGCAAACTCTCCGAAGATGTTATCCATGAGGTTGGAGGGAGGTGGAGGAAGAGGAGAAGGAGGGCACTGCAGCTGTTTCCCTCCTCCTCCTCCTCCTCCTGCTCCCGTGCAATCTCCTTCTGGTCCTTCTCTGAACCCGTTACCCATGAAACATGCCTCTCCCCATCCGTCCATCCCCTCCTCCTTCCCTCCATCTCTGGTTCGTGACAGCTCAATCATCCTTTCCTTCGCCCTCCTGGAGAGGAAGACAAACAAACTGGACATCAACAGGGCTTGTCTACGCCCCAAAGAGAAAAACAGATACGAAGGAGATATATAATATAACAGAGCAAAATTGAAAAAGAGCAGGTTAATGGAATAACTGGGAGGAAAGTGACTGGGGTGAGCCTGTGGTGACCAGCAGCCCCTGGTCGACCTGAATCATTGCAGCATTCTATATGTAAATTTCATAAACATCAAAATTGCGCCACAATATTGTGTCATGGTGTTGCTTTGCTGTATATATTTAAGCTATTTGACTCTTGAATGATACAACTTTGGCATTGGTAAGGTATACATTATTTAGTTACGGCATTATGTGTATTTCAAAATGTTTGTATTCTGTATTGTTTGCTGTCTTTCCTGTAAGCTCTATGAGCTCACCAAAGTAAGTGCACAACAACTTTCGTTGTAATGGCAATACAGTTAACTCAACTAAAATCAACACTTGCAATTCACACAAAGTATAGGAACTGTAGGATGCAATCTTCAGGCCATGCAAGCATTTGAGAGCCATGTATAAGGGAAATACAGTACGTGCTCATAAACCATGCAGTATAAAAGTCACAAGAGCACCAATCAACACTGTTGTTGACACGGTAAAATCTTTGACATATGCTGGTTTTACACCAAATATGGTAGATTCTTTCACTTCTTGGAAGGAATTTTAATTGTAGAACTCAATGAACTAACTTTATAAAACTCATACTTTTTGGGGGAGGCAGTGCATTTGTAGGGCTGTGAATTAAAAAGATATTGATTTTGCCTAAATCAAAGTGTTGGTTGTTCAGTGCATCTTGTACAGACCACACCTACTCACTCCTGTCATGCATACACATCTTAGTTTCCTTCTAACCAACATCTGTTTTTTTGTCATTGTTGGTTGTGGATTTTACAGTGTAGAGAAACAGAGACACCAGATAGCCTGGGAGAAAGATGGACATGCAGCTGGACAGACAGACAGACTGACCTGAGCTGCTGCCGAACGCTCTGCACAGTGTGTCCACTGATGATGAACACCTCAGTCATATCATCTGTCAGCATCTTGCAGGAGTAACCTATATTGACAGCTGTCTCTTTGTGAGAGAAAGGGAAAGGGTTACAGGAGAACAGTTAACCATTTCAGATGAACATATTGGAGACGCTTGATAAAGAGAACAGGTGCCAAATTGAGAGCTCAGATAGGAAAAAGTTGAGCTGGACATCTTTACATCCTTGTTGAGAAAAGTGATTTTACAAAGTGACTGGCAGCACAAATTTAAAACCAACTGCAACCAAGTCGATGTAGGCAACCTCATAAAATTTAGCAACATAAACAAAATCACTGTCATTTTGTTGTTCGGTTTGGAGTTTGGAGATCCACTATAGAACACATGTAAAACAAACGTCAAGATATATGCTGGTTAAACTGAAGAAGAATGTCATTGTCGCATTTCTAGCATTGTACAGGGGAATCTGCAGGTTTCCCTGGTTTTATGTTGACCATTGGGGTGAATTTCAGGTGTGTTCACAGTGCAAACAAGAGTGTGGGAGTGCAATGTCAATGTTGGAGACAGTACCCAAACGGCTGCAGTGTAGATGGCGTACTGAGTTAGCCTTTAGAGTGCCGCCAGCATCTCTATAAGAGATGGACAATCTCTTTATTTGTTTATAGAAAATAATCTCTTTGTATGTTTGTAGTTTGCTTTTTTAAACGACTGCATGCAAACTAAGTTCTGAAAGTGTGTGTAAAAGCGTGTGTGTCTCACCCTGCTTGTCTCCAGTGAGAACCCAGATTTTAATGTTAGCCAGAGAGAGGACAGCGATGGTCTCTGGGACGCCTTCCTGCAGCTTGTCCTCTATAGCTGTGGCACCCAGGAGCTGGACACACACACACACACACACACACACACACACACACACACACACACACACACACACACACACACACACACACACACACACACACACACACACACACACACACTAAATCAACCATCAATTAAGCAACATCCTGTACTGAGAGGATCTGACATTGTTGTTTAGATAAAGAGAGGAATTTCCCCTCACCAAGTACAGTCTGGACAATACGTCCAACTAAACCTAAGTTCTCTTTTTTATAGCACTATTTTTATTCAGTTTGCGGAAGGCGGTCTTTGTAAATTGTGTGAGAAACAAATGGCACAATGTTCCCGTCAAAGAAAATGAAAGTCAGACTGGTACTGAAAGCACACCCACTGCATACAACAACCACACACATGGATGCACACTTTCAGACCATTAGTCACTAACCATCATGTCCTGTTCTATCTCCTCATAAGCGGCTGCTAGTCGGTCCTCTCTGCAGTTAGTGGCCTTGTCAGCGCAACGGTGGCTCTCTGACCACTCCTCCCACTCGTCCTCTGTCAGGTCCCTGTAGGCCAGCGCCAGCGTCCGCAAACCATCTGCTGCATACTCCTAGAGCCAAATATATACATAAATCTATTTACGAACACAAACATGTACGCAAAATCTGACATGAGGACACACATGAGGAGAAACAAGAGGGTTGATGTAATCTCTCATCCACTATCATTGGGTCTAAATTTAGGCTCATAAAAATGTAAATGTTTGCCTCATGTCAATGTGATATACATGACCTGATTAGGAAAGAAGATGCTGAGTAAAGGCTTAAGATGTTAGTGCTGGTTACAAGTTTAGAGACACTAGATGGCAGTACAGCTCCATCCATCCAATCCAAGAGTTAATGTTCTTGTGTGTTTACTCACATTGAGGTGGTCTGAGGTAATATTCATCATTTCCTGGTTACAGGGGTGGAGTCTCTCCAGCAGCACAGTGTCAGCGCCTTTACAGTACAGACAGATCCTGCCCTCTGGGTTACGCACTGAAAATGAATTGCAGGGTGTAATAAAAACTAAATTATCAAAGAGTAATTCATAATCACTGTTTCATCACCTTTAAATAACAAGACTCCTCTTTCTCAGCTTCAGCAAATGTCACTCCTACATACAGAGTTTCTGTCTGCCTACATATCATTCGGCACTGATGTATGAGTGTGTGCTCAGTGCATTGTGGTCTCGCTGATCTGATGCCAGACCAAAGATGTTGCTAAGCTAGAGTGATTTATGACCAGTGATTTCTAGGCAGTTCCAGATCCAGCACCTTACAAGAAGACCAATCACAGAAACACACTGACAAATATCACTGAGGGATCAAATGTAAACATGACTAATACCCTTTCTCCCTTTCTCCTGTCAATTTGTAGGAGTGTGGATTGTGTTTTAAATATGTGTGATTTGAACATAAAAGCTCAATTCATCAGATGAGTCCACTGAAATTGAGCCCTCTACAACCACAGAAAATTATTGTTGTGTTAACGTCATCCAAAGTATAAAAAAAGAATGGAAGGTTAGTAACTTTATCTCCCTGTACACCCAATATTGTCTTTTCAGTTGAAACAAGGTGCTCATCACTTATCATCCAAATACTTTTATTAGTCATTAGTCATTAGTTTTTTACCCACTTTTTTGTTATCTAAATAAAATATCAATATGTTTTCTTTGTTTTGGTGCTGTTTTTTTCTTTTCTTTTTCAATGTCAAACTGAAAATGATGAGCCTTGCACACCTATAACAGACATTCTCTTGCGTATGTTGTTGAAGTCCAGTATGGCAAGCAGAGTGTAGGTGACAGATCGTCCCATCTCTGTGGTGGTTATCGTCCCAGGCGTTCGGGAGCGAAACACAAAGCCGAAGTTTCGAGCTGCTGTCACTAGAGCACCCTCATCTGGAGACTGAGCCTTATAAACCAGCGCTCCTGGTTAGACAGATATATGAAAATAAATAACAGACATTAAATAACTGACAGATGGTGTGTTGGTGTCAACGTTCGCCGCCATTCAACCTCCCAGATTCCCCTTCTCTTGCTCACCCTCACTCTTCTCCTCACTCATGACGGTGTGACAGAGGGAGAGCAGGCGGAAAAACTCGTGAGTGTGTAAGTCTCCCACTTTCACTGATTCCAGCAGGGTGTCGTCATAGAAACAGAAATTCGGGTCTGCCAGGGGGTTGAAGGGTGTGAAGTCCAATCTCTGAAGATAGAGAATCGGGGACTCCATTAATTAGGAGGACATAGATAAGTGTGTTATAGTAAAAACAATATATTAAATATATATATTGGCCGCTTACCTTTGGCTGAGGCCCCAATGGGTCTGTTACTTCACCTGACAATAACACAAATAGATGCATGAGATTTTGTTGTGTATTTTCTGTTTGTGTGTGTGCATGGTGATTCAGCACAAGTTTGCACTCAGTGGCCGCTTTATCAGGTACACCTGTACAATCTAATGCAGTGCAATAAAACTTATAAAATGTATTTTTAGGATATCTACAATGTTCAGTGTTATGTTGACAAAGTCAACTATATGTTTTAGCATTCAACTCATAGTTAGTGGTGTTGTTGTACTGGACTACATCATGTTCAGAAGTGTTTCTAATATTCTGTCCCCTCTCATGTATGTAAATAAGGAGCAGCTCTCAATATACTGTAGTCTAGTACAACACAACCTTTAACATTGACCTCAGTAATAAACATATAATTGAATTTACACATTTCCGACACATTTCGTAAAGGTAACATTTATGATGGCGCCGTTATGTTGAATTTCAATAGACTGTAATTAATAAAGTGGCCACAAATTATTGATGTGTGTATGTGTGTGCGCACTTACCGTAAGTCTGTCCATTGATGGAGCACTTATTGAAGCTCATGATGTTCTGAGTGAGAGTTCCAGTCTTGTCGCTGAAGATGTATTCAACCTAAAGAAAATAATTTGGTAACGATCAATCTAAAATTACACAAACAAGGTAATTATTGTAAAAGGACTGTAAATCTAAAAGTTTTATTTTTGATTGATATGCTTAAAATGGGTTTAGGGCGGGGGAACAGCTGCAAATACTGAACACTAATTATAGCAAAAGAGAGTGATATATTCTTCAAACCCATCTGTGAAGCCTCCTTGTCTCTGAATTTAGATTCCTTTAAGTCTGCAGGTGCATTTTACTTGTGCAGTAAGAAACAAGTAGTTCCATCATTCAATTATTGCAGATTACATAAAGTTATTAGTTAATCAAAATGCTTATTTATTTTCATTGATTAACTGAGCCTCAGAAGCATCAGAAAAGCAACAGAAACTAGGCTGAATGTAGGATGGATGGACGGATAGATATACGGGCAGAATAGAGAATCAATAAACACGCGTGACATATCAATCACTGTATGTTAAAGTGTGGATGCCCACCTGGCCCAGCTCCTCATTCAGAGTGGTGGTCCTGGCCTCAGCTGCTGTGTTGCACTGTGAGCAGAACATCTGCTGGTCCCAGTTAATGAAGTAGCTGTGACCCAGCCTGATCACCTCCACACTGATAGGTGAGAGAGGAACACTAGAAGAAAGTTCTGTGCTCATCTAAAATCTCTGTTCAAGATGTGCACATGCAAGCAGGAATTTTTGACATCATCGCTAGTCTAGCACATCATAGTCCAATTCGCAACTAACGCAAGTGTGATGTGGAAACATGAAACCTCCAGTAAACAAACACACTGAGAAAGGACTTTTTGAGACATCTTGCCTCCATCAATTAAATAAAAATCACAATCTATGAACATTCATAGATTGTAATTTAGGTGTTCAGTCACTTCCCAGCTGCAATCTGCTTGCCTAATGCCAGGTGTACATGGGATCACAATAATGTATGTTATGTAGTATGTATTTTTGTCTTGCACTTCGCCTCACCTGACATACAGAGAGATAGGCACCACAGTGTTGAGAATGATGACGTAGGACCAGAAAGAGAGGAAGGCAGAGAACAGGAAGTTGTCTACAGGAGGGTCCCAGGGCAGATAGATCTGAAACAGGGAGCCCACCTCTCTCTCCCACACTGCGTTACCCACAGCCAGGATTACACCCATACACACCAGGAAGCCAAAGATCTGATAGAAACACACAGATGAAGAAACAATGCAGACAGTCTAAGCATGTCTAAATGTACAATCACATATCTTAAATTTGGATCTCGGGTTAGTTGAGCCAAAACCAGAAATACATTTATTAGAAGAGATATATGAAACTAGATTTAAGCCACTGAGATCACGTCCTGAAATAGTAACTGTATGAGTCATGAAAGTGAGAGGTTTGGGGTGTCCTACCCAGAGGACCAAAGTATTCATCAGACGATCGATGCTCGTACGCTTAAACTTGGTGCGACCACAGTTCTGCATTAGCTTGGTATCTGGGCCTGTGGCAGAAACAGGGAAAGTTAGGCCCGTTACACACATCACATACATACTTTCACACACAATTATACACAGACACACAGACCTGCAAAGATGACCAGGCCGTAGCAGGCCTCCGTGTTGCGGAGGACACATCCCCGTAGCAGCATGTTCTGATTGGTCAGGGTATATTTCTTGTCTCGCCAGTACAGAGTCCCACAGAAACGATCCAGCTTGTTGTTGGGTGGCTCACACACCACCTCACCTTCACACACAGGAGAGCAAGGACAAACGCACACAAATCTTAATCAGATGCTATATAAAAGATGTCCACCAAATCCAATTACAGCATTAGGTTAATTTTTCCGGCTGTATGATACAGTGTTAAAGTAATCGTCCCCATGATATCATGCAGTTGTCACTCACATAGGGCAGAAACACACACCTTTGGTAAGTTGATATGAGGCAAAGTGTGGGTTGATTTGCTGCAGTAATGCATTTTCCAAAGCAGGTGAGGAGTGTGTGTGTGGGCGCGCTGTGCTGACACAAAAGTCTTTCGATGTGTGTACTAGTGGGCGGGTGATGATAGGCTGTTGTTCAGTGCTGACAGGGAAGGGCAGAAAGTGTGTGCGTGCATGTTTTGTGTGTATTTTCTTTCTTCATGTGCAAGGGTGTGAAAGTGGATAACCTTGTGTTTAACACTAAGGAGCAGACTGAAAACCGTTGACCTTTACATTAGAAGTGTTTTTTCAAATCTCACCGTTGAACGAAGCCAAGTTGTTCGGGTCTCCGAGTTCAGATGTCACTGAGACAGACTGACGCACCTTCATATTGGTCTCTCTGCAAGAAAATACAACACACAGCAAATTAGATGGAGTATCCTGTTGCTTCTGCAGATTGTGAGGTACCGTGAGTCTATGGTATGGTGTGGTGTGTTTTCTGACCCGTCTAGCTCGGCTGTCTCGATGTAACAGAGCCCGTGAGGTTCACTGCTGGACAACAGCAGCAGGTCAGCCTGAAAATAGATACAATAGCTGAGGTTAGCATCCACTGCACGACACAGACAAAGACGCAGAAGCAGAATTTGAAATGGCACCATGAGGATAAAAGTGACAGAGTATTTGCATCTGCAAGTTAGTAATAAACAACAGTACTTAGTGTCCACTAATAAAGCACATACTGTACTGAAGCCATCATGATAACATGCATATCTACAGTGGGTACGGAAAGTATTCAGACCCCTTTAAAACTTTCACTCTTTGTTTTATTGCAGCCATTTGCTAAAATCAAAAAAGTTCATTTTATTTCTCATTAATGTCACTCAGCACCCCATCTTGACAGAAAAAAACAGAAATGTAGAAATTTTTGCAAATTTATTAAAAAAGAAAAACTGAAATATCACAT
>JAVQJD010104271.1:0-20002 GCA_036023655.1 Nannoperca australis
AGAGAGTGTGAAGTTAAGTGGTGCTTGATCTGAGGGAAAGAGGGAGTGGAATAAAGGAGAGAGAGGAGAGGAGAGGAGAGGAGAGGAGAGGAGAGGAGAGGAGAGGAGAGGAGAGGAGAGGAGAGGAGAGATGAGGAGAGGAGAGGAGAGGAGAGGAGACATAAGTGAGTAGAGCGTCAAAGCTGCATTCTTTAAGCAGATCAGATTTGGGGAAATTGGGCTGTCACTACAGGATTGTGATGATTTACACCTATCCATCACAGGGAAAGAGAGAAGCTGAGCTAGAGTATATACAATAATGCACAGCATCTGTGAAAAGAAAATATGTCCTAAACAGGCTGAGTTCACTGCTTACTTTTCAATTCCTCATTCAATATACTCTAAATAATACATTTAGAGACAGGAAGAACCTATTAACCTATAAACCTATGAATATTAGTGATACATATAAAAATGTAGAGATTCAGCCAGTTCATTGCTTTTGATATACTATTACATATTATATTATGTGACAGGTACGTGGGTCAAATGAGGAAAGTAAATGTTTGGATTATTAGGAAAGACCCTGCGTAAATACATTTTACTGTTGCATGATTTGAACTGAATTGATCTGTATTGTCACCAGCTGCTGTTGACACTCGTCCCCTCTGCCTGCTCGCCTGATCTTCCCTCTCTTTCTCCTTGCCCTCCTTCCTCCCCCTCTCCCTCCCCTCACTGCTGGCTGATGCACCTTACAGCCTCGCTCCTGGACCATCTGTTAGGGAATCTAATTCACATCCAGTCATAATCAGGTTTGCTGGAGTGCCCACTGTCTCTGTCTCTCTGTCTGTCTCTTTCAGGCCTGCCTGCTTCTTTCTGTCTATTTTATGTTCTGTTTTTGATTGTCTGATTCTTAGTTTTATTACATTTTTTCCACTGTGCCCAAGTATCTGTCAGAGTATCTGTGTATTTGGACATTTTTCAACATCTTCCTCTTTATTTTCCTTTCTTTCTTTTTCCCCCTTCCCATTTATCTGATCTGGTCATTGTGTGATTTTTTAGGTTTGAACTAATTTGGCTGTATTACAGTATAATCCACTGACATGAAGCGAATGTCCACCACTGCTCATCTCTGCAGCACTGGGTTTGCTTTCACAGGGCTTTAAATGCTGCTTTCCTAAAAACAATCACAAACATCTTTCTTATAAGCATCAATTTTACATTGCATGGAAAAATGAGGTGCTGCATCAACACAGCATTTTAACTGTGCATGTTTATGTGTGTGTATATTGTGTGGGTGTGTGTTTATCCATGACTGAGAATAAGGCGAGTTGAGGTGAAGGGGTTGAAAGTTAATGAGAGGTGAGGGTCTGAAACCCTTTCTCTCTTTCTCTCTCTCGCTCGCTCTCTCTGCTCCAGCAGTAATCCTCTTCTATAAATCTGCAATCCAATCAGCGTTGTCCACACTTACACACACACACAAACACACGCACACACACACACAAAATGTTGGGAGGCCCATCTGTGTGTTAAGGCAATCTGCTTTATCATTATGATTACAGTGGGCTCAGTTTACAGCAATGTGTGTGTGTGTGTGTGTGTGTATTCAAGCGCACCCTGGCTGCCTGACATTAATCACATTCCCATGGTTTGATGGCCTAAATAAAAATAAGAATAATATTGTTGCTGTCCAATGAAAACTGCAGATCTCCAAAAACAAAATTAGGAATCACTTCAGAATATAAAAAAAGTTTTAATTTGAGCAAAAGATCCAGGAAACAAAGCACATGAACGTTTTTCATTTTATTATATATATAAAACAATGAAGGTTTTAAATAGATTTCATGGGAAATTCCATTCTCTATGGCAACAACAGACAATTTAAATATTGTTACAAATCAATTATAATTTACATGAATTTTGAAATATTTTAATATTTTGGCCAGAATTATATAAATACTATTTAATAACAATAAAAATTTGAGTTTGTTCCTCAAAGGTGCGTCAAGTGTGTGTGTGTTTGCGTATGTGTGTGTTTGCAACAGTTTGTATGTCAACTGTGTGACTTAATCGCATGAACACAGTTGGAGAGCAGATATCCTGGAGAGAGTGTTCATGTGATCTTATGCTGCATGTGTGTGTATACAAATGTGCTTCTTCTACCGTGTGTGTATGAGGGGAAAAAATGAATGTATGTATGTGTATATGTGTGAGTTGAAGTGAAGTGACTGGTATTAAGCTTCTTCTTTAATATTTAGTCCCTAATTATTTATTTAGTTTTTATGACTTTTTAAAAAATGTTTGAGCTTTAAAGAATAGGCCCTTTTTATTAAAGACAATCAATTTAATGATGGCTGAATTCAATGTAGCTGCTTCAGTTTTAGGGTCCTGGTACTCTTCATGCTGGCTCACTACCACACTGTCACGTATTACTGGGACACTGGAATTTAATCGTTAATGTTATAAAGAGAACACCTGAGACTGCTTTTGCTACGAAGACGTGACTGTGAAAAAGTCCTACTGTGAGCATTTTCTTTACGATAAACTCTAAATAAGGAGGTATTTTAGTTTGGATTCACATCATTACAAATTCCTGTATTGCTGTGTTTGGTTGAAGTCTTGAGAGAAAAGCTGAAGTTCTGAACGTCAGCATATATTACTATTGTTATTATGTTCTGCCAACTGGGGAATATTGTTGTGTCACATCTAAGGCTTGGTATAATTTTGGCAGTTAGATTCCTGATCACAACTTTAATTGTTTGTTGTAACTTGGTCCAAAACTTGAACCAGTGCAGCGGAAATGCTTTTCAGTGTAGTGTGTGTGTGTGTGTGTGTGTGTGTGTGTGTCTATCTGCGCGTGAGAATGGAGTGTGTGACTTCAAGCCATGGCGTGACTCCCTAGCCCCTGGCAAACCTTTACACCTTTCATCGGCAGACTTCACTGTCTGCCAAAATACTCACACACACACTTTGTGCTAGTAACACTCCTGTTGGTGATTGGCTGAGAATCTGCGTGAGAATGCCTCGCCAGACCTCTAATTGGCTTGACCCACGCTAACCCTGAAATCCTATTGGACTAAGACTTCCCAGTCTACAGTGCACATGGGCACATAGACACACACACACACAGACACACACACGCGTGCACTCACATACACTTTAAATTAAAGGGATCTGAAAAAGCCTACGATGAAAAGTGTTATAATAGGCTGCAATAATACAACAATAACATAATACATTATAGTTGTGTTCATGTCAGCCAATCAGATCATGCAGCAAAATGTTGTTCGGTTAATACAAAAAATAACATCCAGAGACTGACATGACATCATCATATCCTTCCATTCATCAATGGACTAATAGATAAAATAAATAATAAAACATGAACATAGAGCAGTAAGTACACTTGTCACATACTCTTGCTCATTTGCATATAATAGTGCAATAGGCCTGCATTATGCTAATAATATACAAACTGCATACTTACAATTACAATTTAGCAATCTGGGCGTGTGGGTCTGTCTTATCCAGAGAAACTTAAAACGATTAAAAGACTGAGAGAGGAAGTGGCAGAGAGAGAAGAAGAAAACAAAGGGGGAGAAAGTGTGTTTGTGTTTCATGCGTCACATGTTTGCTTTGTTTTAACATGAAACAAGCAGCATGTTTACAGTTTGTGGTTTAAAAGTGGGCCGAGGGAGCCCTCGGTTTCACCTGCCGATTTCAACACAAAACTGGTTTCTACTGGAGAACTTTAAAGTCACGTTTTACTTTGGTTAAAGCTTTTCATGCTTTGCACATGCAGATGGCATGGGGGATTACTTTTATGGTTAAAGTGACTGTCCTTCAACCAAATGATATGATTTAAAGCCTCTGTGCTGTGACGCATTTGCACTACTGAAGTGTCCTTGAGCAGGGAGCTGAATCACGCTTTCTTGTGATATCCTATATATACTGTAAAAATAAAATAAAACAAAGGTTGTGCTATAGGTAAAGAAAACAATATTATCCAGGCATTATGACATTTAAAAAAAAAAAGCCTTGCCTTTGGACACTGACTACACACAGCTCTCTCTCTCTCACACACACACACACACACACACACACACACACAGAAAAGTATCCAATGTGTCTTAAAATGTAAAACTAATAGAGAGTGGAACAAAAGACTGGGCCGCTCTATGGACAACACCTTCCCCATGCCTGGTGTCACTGATGATCAGAAATAAGGGATTAGGGTCTGTAATAATGTGGAATCTTAACAGTCACTCTAGTAACCCATAGCGGGGGACTTTTATAATTTAGAGAAAAGAAAAAATCATCCTAACACACACAACTAAGAGACTGCTGAACTTGCTTTGTTGATGGCTGTACTTTTTAATAAGTAAATATACCAAATAAATATGGTAAGTTTGCCTCTTGCACATGGTGACACAAAAGCAGCTTATTTTAAAGACTGTCTAATAACAACTTGTATGGCTAAAGTGTAAAATACACTCCAATTTGAACATATAGCTGCTGTCATGGAATAAGGAAAAGATGAAACTAATGAAAAGACACAGTTACATAATCCTCATATTTTGATAGATCATAGGGAAAAGTTCCCTCTCTTGTTCTCTCTCTCTCTCTCTCTCTCTCTCACACACACACACACACACACACACACACACACATGCAGACGCACCACTAAAAACAGTGGCTTTTGATGTCTAAAAGTGCTTGCCTTTGTTTCCTCTTTCATGTGAGGTTTACAGAGGTCAAGTGTGGCTTTTGTGTAAAACTAAACCTCACAGATTCATAGATTCCTTTTCTTTTACGTTTCTCTCTTCCTCCCTCCCTTTTTGTGTGTCTTTGGTCCTCTCATCATTTTGTCTTACCTGGGGTTGTAGAGGGCATGTGCGTCTCTCATGTGGTTGGCCTCTAGTGGATCGTAGCTTTGGTGCATTCTCCAGGCGCCAGCGCCGCATTTACTGTAGGTGGACTTGGAGTTATCTTCACTGCTGCTGTTCACCAATGGCCCCTTCGATAAGTTCATTCTGTAGGCAGGAGCAAAGTAAGGGTTCAAAGTGTTGGAAAACGTTCTTAAAATGTAAACATTTAAATAGTGCAAATAATATCAAAAAACGTGTAAAATGTTGAGAAAAATGTAATGCATAATGCAATGCATGTCTTTATTTGTTTCCATGAACCAGAATCTAGTTTATAGTTTTAATTAAATTGAGGAATACTGACTACTGCATTGCCTGGTAAACAAAAACATCAGCAGCTCTAACAATTGCACTAAATATCTTTTAATATTGAATACAATATCAATTACATCTACGCAATCAGTTACACAAGTACGCAACTACTCAACACAGGCAGGACAGAGACATACGAAGCACAGCCATAGTAAGACGCAAGGCCAACATGCTGAGAGCACCGACAGGCAGACAGACAGGCAGACGCACAGACGATGGGTTGTGACTTTAAACAAGTACACACGCCTTTTTTTGTACTGAAATGTGTTAACATATTTCTATCTAATACATCTGTTTGGGGCGCACATGCATCAGTGGATGCGTCAGGATGCTAATTGAAGCACACCCCGACTGTGTTCAACGTCAGAGGAGTTTTACCAGTTTTAGCCTTGGAAAAAGGCTTTCAGACAGAGCGAATATAAAAGTAAAAGCCTCGGAGGAGGGACTGCTATCTGTCAATCAAACCCAGCACTGTCGTCAGGGGAGGAGCTGTTGCCGGGGTGATAAGGTCAACGCGGGCAAAAAATCTAAATCATCCATTGCAAAAAAATGTATTAAATAACATGAGAAAGAAGGGTCAGTACTTATATCTGACGTCAAAGAGGAGGACAGAAGCCAAGGTTGGTAACAAAATTGGCTGGGTGGCCTACATTCAAACAAAACTATCAGGGGAGAATTGTGCTGGGCTGTTGGGAAGAAAAAGCACTTCATTACAGGCGGACAAAAAATAGAGTATACAGAAACCAATTCAGCTGGGGAACAGATTTCAGAACACAACTGGTAATAAAGTGATCATTCTAAAATAATGTAAAATGCATAAGAGATGCCTGCTGGCAACGCTTGAGGCATGCCTAAAATGCTTTTTGAGCATCTCTGTTTTTTGCTTGCTTATTCTAAAAATCATTATCAATATTTAATACTGAAACTTTGCTGAGCAAGTCTACAAATTGTATGTTGGTTTGTGAAGATACTGACTAATCTTTTTACGCCAAACCAAACCAAACCAAACCAAACCAAACTAAATAAACTAGGAGCTCTTCAAGCCATGCAATGCAATGGAGCTCAATATCTAGTAAATCAAATTGAGAGTTTTCCTCTCATTATGACATTCCTGCGTGTGTGTTGTCTTAGACAAAGTGCATCAGTAAACAGAGCAGGATACTGGTATGTGTCACAAACTGATAGACATATGTTTACCACACAAACACACACCACACAGATTTGTGTGTACGTGTGTGATGTCGTCCCACTGTGGGGTTTCTGTTTAGGTGACGGCCATGTAGACAGACAGGTAGACAGACCAATCACTCGTCTGACAGCCAGCGCTCCCTCCATCCACAGAGCTGGGTTGGCTCAGTGAGAGGTAGAGGGCCAGGGTGGGTAATATGTAGGTTTTAGTTCCACTCTGGTGAATAGGAGGAATCAATATCTTGCTGCTGCTGCTGCTTCAAACGCTTATTGGCTTTGGTTGCGGTGTCACAATGCTATATAGACAGGCAACACTTAATACTGCGTTTTTTTTATTGGGGAGGGTCCTGGTGTCACACCGGACTAAAGGTACATCCAGTACCAAGTACATGTGATGTTGTTAGTTTGAATCCCTAAGCCTGCTTTTCCAATCGCATACAGGCTGTTAAATGAATTGTATATATCCTTCCGCAGGGCAACATAACAAAGTATATGTACAGTAGAGATGAGTAAAGAGGGTGAAGCTTATTTAGCTTTACATCCTCACTACCATGAACAATGAGATGCAATTTTAGAAAAAAAACCTGAGTTTACCAAGTTCTGAGATACAATATTTTAGCAAAATGACAAAAGCCTTTTTGATTTTGCAGAAATCACCTCCAGTCTGCCAATTGCATTAACCCGGAAACTAAAACTGTTAGGGATTACAAAAAGAGATTTTGTTTTATTACATTATACCTTATGGCAAGGTAATCGGATATTTTCTCATGTCTGTATTCATTCCACAAGATTAGATTTAGGATAAAAGGCGTCCTAAAATCAGACAATCATTTAAATTGTGCGTTAACAGCTGTTTGTTATTCTATTCAATACAGGAAACTCCTACAAGAGAAAAAGTACAATACACAGGGTATTGTCATAACCCTCAATATGCATAAAGTGGAAATAATAAATAAAATGTTTTCTCTACTTGAATAGATTCAGATTACTTTAAGGAACCTTTAAGCTTTAAGCATTCAAAACCATAAAAGTACTTGCACATAACCAAAAAAAAAGCCCAGGTCATAAATATTTATATATGCGTACAAAGTAAAAGAAGAGAATAAAGGAGAAGAGTATTAACCTATGTGATTCTACCTAACCTATTCCACGCTCCTGTCAGTACATGTAAGCAGCACCAGCAAACACACACACACACACACACACACACACACATACACACACACACACACACACACACACACACAGTGGATGGAAGATTTGTGTGCATATGTGTGTGTGTGTGTGTGTGTGTGTGTGTGTGTGTGTAAAAGTAGGGAGATTGTGGGTGTCTTTCTGATGCTCAGTGACTCGCTCATGTGTTGCTGGCCCATCTGTGAACGGAATGACCATGACACAGTATGTGTGTGTGTCTATGTGTGTGTGTGTGTGTGTGACATGGTGATGCAGTGATTGATGAGACAGTTGCCATTCTTGCTAATGCAAAACGCACCTATCCCTGAAGGGAGCAAATGCCACAACACACACACACACACACACACACACACACACACACACACACACGCAGGGCTGCAACTGCCCTACCCAATTACCCCTCTAGTCAGGGCAGTGTGATGTCTTCCAGTCACATATGCAATAAATATCCACAACACATACCTACTATACATTTATTAATCCAGATAACAATGTCCTATAATTGTTAAAAATGTAAGTTTCATATCTGCACGTGTGATATAGTGAAGACATATTTGAAGAACATCAAGTCTAATAAATATAGTCTGACAAAGACATGTAAAACATTTGTCTGTGTGTATGCATGTATGTGTTAAAATGATCATTAGATAATCGGAAATCCTGAGTGCTTATACATATTTATATACAAATGTGTGTCACTATGTTTCTCTGCGCGTGTCTGCACGGACATCAGAGCAGGTGGGGTTCGACGCAGCCCTTTGTGTGTCTGACTGGATGTGGATGTGTGTGCGCGTTAGCGTTAGCGACGGGAGCTGTTAGCGGGGCAGGCGGCAGATGGGCTGTCGGCCTTAATAGGGACTGAGCGGGTGCAGAAAGGTGACAGCTCCACGAGGGAGGGGTGTGTGTGTGTGTGTGTGTGGAGGGGGGGGGGGGGGGTGAATGGTGAAGGAAGATGGGAATAAAGGGGAAATGAATTATCTGCGGAGGTCAAGAAAAGTGCGGATCAGCTGCGTTTAGGAACGCACTTCCCGAGGGCAAGAAGTCTTTATAATGTTACATTTATGCAATATATAAATATTTATGTATTAATATTTTGACAAACAAAAAAGTTTCATTTCTGTGTAAAGTTGCCAATACCAAAAGTATCAAACATGTGTCCTAATGACAGCATTATTTTGACAATTACAAGAAAGAAAATATACAAAATAAAAAAAACATTTCTGCACTTCTCTATATATAATGTGCTGGTTGTCTTTCATCTCATCAGGTATGTTCTGTGTTGATGTTTGTGATGAAAAAAGCCAACTGTGGCGCTAAACTGATGTATTTGAAAATGTAAGACTTGTGCGAAATGATATGAACATTTTATGTGCTGCTAGTTTTCGCAACTACAAATTAAATCTTTGAAGCAACACACAGTAAGAACACACAGAAAAAAGGGCCATACCCACAGATGCATTTTTCTTTTAAGGCCACACACGGATACTGTGTTGCACATGAACACGCTGAACATGTGACTGACATGTTCACACGCATGTGCACAGGTCGGTCTAAAAGCTGAATCACTGAGACAATCTGAGGGGCAAAGAAACAGGAACACTGTTAGGGAGTTAGTTCTGTTTTAAACGA
Organism: Nannoperca australis; assembly: GCA_036023655.1. NCBI lineage: Eukaryota > Metazoa > Chordata > Actinopteri > Centrarchiformes > Percichthyidae > Nannoperca > Nannoperca australis. Next base: position 9,228 of record JAVQJD010104271.1, read on the forward strand.
GCTGTTGTTAGAAACCTTGTCGATTTCCTCAAAAACACCACTGACTGTGAATGATACGATATGTATATATTTCTTATCATTTTATATATAACATAACATCTTGAAATAGAGCGAGAAAGAAAAGAAATGAACAATTATTCTTTGACATTAACCAAAGTTAAGAAAATTGCTGTTTTGCTATAAGTATGTGTTGCATTTTAAAGTTAATTTAGAATATGTTCAATCGTATGGTGGTGAACTTGCAATAAGTAGTTATAGAGCAAATTGAGGAAGATTTTAAAACCTTTTTAGAATTTTCTCCTTTTCCTTTATCACAAGAATCCCATGAGTGTTACTCTTCAGTGAATAACTGCCATTGCTATAGAAGGCCTCTCAAGTGAATCACAATTCTCTGATACAGAGATTTTGTATTGTCAAGCGCCTCGATGTCTGAACATACAGTAAATTTAGTGCAGATGTAGAACTAGTGTTTATGTATATTTTTTGTGACGTGGAGTTTATTCGTCACATGCATGTCATAAAGTTGGTAAATTACACCAAAGGAAATGCCAAGTGCACAGACGAGAACAGAAAGACAGAAAAAGAAAAAGGAGGAAGAAGTATGCTAAAAAAAAAATAATAAAGAGAGAGGTGGGGTGGTGGGCCGGACTGTCATTCTCTCCCCATCAGGCACACACATGAAGCATGATGGGAGGATGAGAGGAGGAATATTTCACTGTCAGTGGGAAGGCGGCATGGTCATTCATTTCTTTCTCTCTCTCTTGTAGTATCCATCCACGTCCCTCTCTACTGTATCTTTCCCCTTTTGTCTGTTTGAACCCCCTTTACACACTGTCGAAACAATGACAATTTAATACGAGGCCCGGGCATCTAAAGGGGGAGAACTATCCAACCAGCCAATCTATAGGGCTCTCCCTACAGACACAGCGGGAGAAAGAGAGAGGGACAGCAAAAGTGCAAAAGACAGACAAGACGTTTGAACCTGCATCATTCCCTTTATCCTCTTTATCTCATACACACACACACACACACACACACACACACACATACACACACACACACACACATTCTTGCTCAACCCACACACACGGCACCTCTCCATCTAAATCGGTTCTATTGTGGCCCAGTCTCCGCTGTCTCCTCCCATTAGGAGTAAGAGGCAGCATTAAAAGCCCTTAGCACGACACGATGGGCGCGCACACACACACACACACACACACACACACTCATACCAGACTCCTGTTCTGAAGAGCCTAATAGTTTACCCAGTGAACAGCAGTGACAATAACTACTCTAAATGACATTTATTAAGAAAAGTTAATATTCTCTAAAATCAAACACAAAGATTTCTCAAAAGAAAAAAAGACCACATGCTTTTTGCAGTGAAAGCTCCATCTGCACAATGGCAAAGAAGACTCCCCCCTTTTTCTACCCGCATCTCTTCAACCTATACTGCTACATAAAGTACGAATGTTATGAAAGTAGGCTTGAATGCGATAGAAAAGTCGGTACGTAGCAGTAAGAAGAGTAATTCTTAGTCAAAGGATAAATGATTTGATAGATTGTGATAATAGTAATAATAAATGAATGCACATTTTGATGTATGGATGACGGCACATGACGAATGGGTGGATGAGCGGTGTGGAGAGAGGGAAAGGGGGGGAAGGAGAAGAGATGAGAAGAGATGAGCGGCGTTGTCTCTCACTATATATCACTCTCTCTCTTCTTTCAATCAGCGCTTTGGCATTCAATCACACACACACACACACACACACACACACACATTTAGCTTCATCGCCAGTGTGGTTTAATGGCTAATTGCAGTGAGAGTGTGTGTGTGTGTGTGTGTGTGTGTGTCACAGCTGGATGCAGTCTTTCTTACTGCTCTTTCAACACATAAAGGCCGGCACTGACCCATGACACAAACACACACACACACACACAAACACTCTGCACTGATGGATAAAAAAATTCACATCATCAAGACCATACATTTGTGTTTGTGTGTGTGATGGTGTGTTTTCAATATCTGCGTAGGTGTGTGTAGATGCAAATGTAGGGTATATGATTGTATAATTATATTTTTTCCACAATTAGGCTACTTTTTACCTGCAAATGCGCAAAAACATGTGAGTGAGGGTGTGTGTTTGCGTGCATGTTTGCGTTCATGCGTACATGTGTCCAGCGGACCCCTAAGTGCTGGTGTCAGACAAAAGCAAGCCCCCACCCCCCTCCTTCCCACCTCTCTCTCTGTCTGCCTCTCTCATTGCATCTCTCTCTCTCTCTCTTTACGGGACTAAATTACCACTGGAATGCCCGGACCCTTCACATGAGTGAGAGTCCGCCATATGAGTGTGTGCACGTGTGTGTGTGTGTGTGTGTGTGTGTGTGTAGGCTTAGACAATGCAAAAACTGACAGACAATGAATGCCGTAGGGACAGACGGACAGGCAAACAGACATGCAAAAAGAGGGACAACACCTCCTCATACAGGCCACCAATAGGTCACACACACACACACACACACACACGCACGCACAAACACACACACACACACACACAATGTGGAAAGGCAGGAACGAAGCCCTGCATGACAACAAACAGATGCAAACGCACACACACGCTCACACACTCACAGAAACACACGCACGCACGCACAGCCAACAAATCAGTGCGGCACATATTGACATGCTTTGACAGATGAATTAAGTAAATGATTTTATAAGGAGATTAAAAGGATTTTAATTTACGCAATCTCTCTTTGGTCCCCACCGTCCCTCCCTCCAGTCAGTTTTACCTCTCTCTATTTCTCTCTCTCCCCCTCTCTACTGCTTTCTCTCCCTCATGGCCTGAGAAATAGAGTGCATGAGACTGACGAAAAGAAAAAGGCAGAGAGAAATGTGATAAACGTACTTCATTTTTGGGAGGCCAGCAATATTTTCCTTTCATTCTGACCGATCTTTTCTTCACCACAATTTTAAACAACAACAAAGACACATTATCATTATCTTTTTTAAGCGACTGGGCCATTATTACAAAGCTGCATTTTGTTTGGTTTATTTAAAAAACTCAACAAGTCCTCGGCACTTGTTGATATTTTGAAACATCAAAGTGTAAACAGCTCGGTCGCCCTTCAAGTTTCAAGAATTCAATTTTCTTCAGTTAATTTACCTAAATGACATTAAGTAATAAATAATCTGAAAAATTATAAAATCTTTAGGGTCAAGGTATTGCCCCCAAAAATGATGTGAAATGTGTCTCTTTAAATTGCTGTCATTGCAACCATGACACAATAAGATGCAGCACTCTAAGACTTGCTGCGTGAAAACTGAGCGCTATCTTGTGCACCCGATTAATCATTAGGTCTGTTCAAAGAGCAAATAATTATCACTAAATAATTTTGTGTATATTTTTGTGGCATATATGAATTTAATGTGATGAATTTAAAATGTTCATCAAGGGCACCAAACTGTTATTCATTTGTTCTGACTTCGTTTGATTGAACAGAAATTTTGAATTTTACTCACAATCACTAACAATTTATTTGCATAACATCTCCATGTAATTAAAAAAATATGTTAAATCTAGACAAAAATAACGACGGAAAATAATTCTGACTGGAATCATTAATGCTGCCTTGTGTTTCCCTTCGTCTCTCACACTGCAAACCTCTGACTGAATGATCTGCATGACCACTGAGCAGTTCTCACCACTCGTCTGCTTCACACCCACTGACGAAAACCACCAAATTCACTAAAGTCACTGTAGGAAATACATCTTAATGATATGCAAATGGTATGTATATGGTGGCATGAGGGGAATGCAATTATGTTAACAGCTTAAGCGGTACTTGTTATTATTATTATTATTATTATTATCGTATGATCATCATTATCCCTAATATTTTAATTAGTGGAGGAAAGCAGTGCCTGAGAGCAAAAGGAGATGAAGCCTGAGCAGAGAAAAGAGAACGGTGGATGGATGGATGAATGAATGGATGGATGGATGAAGGAGCGGACAGACGGACGCAAGAATGGACCAGAGGGTTTTCTAAAATATGTGAGAGCGGTCCCAGCTCATGTGCACTTGCAGAAACACACACAGGTAAAGCAGCATATTCCACTGCAAAACATATGGAATGAAAGTGTGTTTTCATTATATTTGTGCTTAATTTCCAAAGACAACTCTCACGCTGTACACCCCCCCGATTAAGGACAGAAACATGATCAAAAGTGTTCATTTCTTCTCCAATTCACAAATAAAAACCCAGAGTTTAATGTTCAAAACCTGAATTGTTGTTAGTTCTTAAAATACACCACGCTGTTTTGCCGTTGAAAGACCAACGCACAGACTCTGTTCAAATACAGTGTTCAGGGTCGACTCCTTACAGTCGAAAATGTACTGAATTCAGACTTTGCTCTGGACATCCAGTCGTTTGATTTCCAAACAGAAAATCAGCATGCTCAATGTCAAAGATTGTTCTGAAGAGTCTTTGTTCAAATTCAAAACCTCAAACTCACCAAAACCCTGATTTATGACATTGCACTCATTTTCAAAAAATGATCATTAAAAACCCCTCCAGGAGTTTTCTTTTTTATCATCAATGTTTAAATAAGCCTAAAATTGTGCTCTTTGGGCATTTGCAAATGTCTATTATTAGTTGCAAATCTGATCATAACTGAACCAAAAATCTTTTTCTACAAATGATGAAAGACAAGTTCAGAGGTAAAGAAGTGGTAATAATGTCAGCTGCCCTTTTTAATCAAAAATGTTCCTTTTTATTCCACATACTGTGTAGGCGAGAGGGTCTCGACATGTAAAAGACACACACACACACACAGAAAGGTGAGACAGCTTCAAAGCACACAAATTACGTCAGTTTTCTTTAAAAATGCCAATAATGTCATGTTAAGGAAACACATCCGTATATTATCCTTCATCGGCCTCTGCTTTGACTTTGTCCTTTCAGTTCCCCACCTCCGACTTTCCACCCTAAAGACACTTTAAATGTGGCTGAGATACAGTGCAGCTCATTTTAACGTATTTACTATAAAGCCATGACCACTTAGAACGAAATTAAACAGCATATATATTTTTATTTCTATACATATTTACTGTAAAATCTAGGCATTAATTAATGGTAATGCCCATTGCTGAATGCATACATGCAAAGAGAGAGAGCAGTGCACTTACTGAATTACTCTGTTACCCTGTTTTACTTTGTAATGTTTGAAAAAAGAGAAAGTGTGTGTCTATTGGTATATTTACTACACTTCAATCTATGAGTTTGTTTGCCCTATTGTGTATTTTCATAAAACGCACCTTGCATGTTACGCACACACACACACACACACACACACACACACACTGCTGTCCGTTGTGCCAATCAATTAATCTGCATTTTAAACAGCGTCTTCAACACACACCTAAAAGAGCAAAGTGTTGGCGAAAGGAGCAGCTCAGCGACACGTGTGTGTGTGTCTGTGTATAACTGTCTCTAATTCCTGTGCAGGGCCACACGCTGAGTTGCCCGTCTGAAATTCTACCTACTCTGGCATTTAAGAGCGCAGCTCTCCCCCTTTCCTCCTCCCTCTTCTCTTATGGGCCCTTTTTCTTTGGTCTCTCCACGTTATTCCTGTAACCTCTATGCCCTGTTACTTCGCTGATTCTCTGCTTGGACGAACACACATAAAAACACACGTGCACAAGTATAAACACATGCACAGCCATACAAGCATGCAGACAAACCCTGACTAAGGTGCTGTTTTGTCCTGAGAACAATTGGACTCAAAGTAAAACAATGTCTTAAAAACTGAGAAAATGAAGAAGAAACTGTCTCTACGTTATTAATGAGTGCATGTGTGTCTGTGTGTGCATGTCTCACTCCCAGGTGGAGCGACAGAAATTCCGCTCCTCTACCCACTGAGTAAGAGCTGCTGTCCGGATACTGCAGCCACACACACACACACACGCACGCACGCACACACACACACACAGACAACGCGTGCTACCTGACAGCAGAAACAACCTTGACATGGTGCCGGCCACCTCCGCTGCATAACAGCACATAGTCACACACAAACACTCACATACTCACACACGGTGAAAGACAAAGACAATGACAAGTTGAAAGATGATTAAAAGGATAAGATTAAAAGGAAAAATTTACCTACTCTTGTTCAGAGTGCATTAAAAAACACTCGGATAACGGGTGTCCTACCGAATCCATCGGCGATACCGGGTCATTGTCATGTCAACCTCCTCCAGGTGAAAAACAAGAAAATTCAAAAAAAATCAAAGTTTTTATATCTCTCCTCTCTCTCTCTCCTCCTCTTCTTCTTTCTCCGGTCTTCCTCTCTCTCTCGGTCCTTCCTTCCGCTTGGAGGGAGCAATACAATTACCAGGCTCTGCGCAGCCTGCACTGATCGGCTCTGCGTGTGTGTAGATGTGAGGGAGTGTGCGCGCGGTGTGTGTATGTGAGAGCCAGGGAGAGGGGGCTATAGACACACACACAGCCAGCCAGCCAGGCAGTTGGGACGGAAAGCTGTGCCGCTGTCCTAATCAACGACTTAAAGCCCCGATAGCAGCTCATTAATATTAAGCAGCGTTTTGCATATGCAGTCCCTCAGGCCCCGGTTCTGCTGTGATTGGTGGATACTTGACCAATGGCTGCGGGGAGGGGCAGAGTAAGGGGTGGAGACAGGGAGAGAGAGCGAGAAGGAGAGGGAGAAGAGCAGGTGGAGAGGGAGGGATCAGACAAAGAGCGACAGAGGGGAAGAGAGAGGGAGGGAGGAAGGAATGGAGGGAAGGAGGAAAGGAGGGAGCAGAGAGGAGAAAGACACAGGTGAGGGAAAGATTTAAATCAAGACATCCCGCTCTCCTTCTTTCTTTCCTTCTTTGTCTCTTTTTCAGCCAATCTTTCTGTTTCTTTCCCTCAGACCAATTCTTTCTCAAAAGTCTCTCTTCGTTGGTCTCTATTTTTCTCATCAAGTACCTGCACTGGAAATTGCAGTCCCAGCAAAAACTGCAATGTTAAAAAAGACAACATCTTTCTTTGTTTTTCTAACAATGTTAAAAAAAGTTTTAGTACAAAGCTTTCTCCCAAATTTGAGCTTTTTTCACGTAGAAATCATGCATGTGGGTCAGCTCAGCCAAAAAACACAAAATTTACCTAATCAAACCCCGAGAACAGCACGATCAAAGCACAAAGTGTACGCTTGACCCTAAATCCTAAGCCTAAATTATGTCACACTTTAAACACACACACACACACACACACACACACACACACACACACACACACACACACACACACACTACAGCAGTGCCCATCACAGCTCAGCAGTAAAATACGGGATTATGGCAATTCCAAGGCCCTTGTCCTTTGTTGTGGAATGATTTGGGAATGATTGGGACAAGGTTTTCCCTGCTGCTTGCTGTTTTGTTGAGCTCCCTGCCATCTCGACACCAGCAGGCTGTATATACCTAGTATTTCCAATATATAACCACTTGTGAATGTGGGTATTGTTGGTGCAAGAGGGATTCTCCAGCAGAATTAGCTTACCGCTCTTCAAGAGAGAGGAGGAGACAGGGTAAAGAGTGAAGAGAACGAACGGAGAGAGGGAAGGGTATTTTCTCTAAAAAGGCAAATGGGAAACCTACAGGGAGACTCAAATCTGCTCCGCCACAATGATGCGCGCACTTTCTTTCTTTCAAATTTCTTCCTCTTTTTCATCAGACTTTTCCAATGCTCAGGATGGAGGGGGGGGGAAGAGAGAAGTGCAAAGGGGAGAGGGAGATAGAGAGAAAGAAATCGGAGGGGGGGAAAGGGGGGATGCAAAGATGAAAGAAAGTGGTTGTGATTAGCAGCTTTGGAAGAGAACAGATAATAAAACATTTCCTGAAACCAATCTCTGCTTTGATGTATGTGTGTATGCATGTGTGTGTGCAACAGTAACTACAACCTCTTTTCCTCTCTCTCTCTCTCACACACACACACACACACACACACACTAACATGTTTAAACACAGAGTCAATTGTTTAACACCTCAACTTTGCTGGTTGACAGTAGAATGTCAACATATTTATTACTTTACACATATTCTGATTTTCAGGCTAAATATCTACATTAAAGTGAAACTTATAGTAAAAATTTGAGTTTGCACTATAGGAATAAAGACATCTCATTGTTTAGGTTACATAAATGCACAAAGTGGAAAATTATATTTAGGAGCAACATCAACGACAAAGAAAGGGTCTTATAAGGCGTTTGTAAGGACACAAAACACTCACTCACACACATACCATGTGCAGAGAGGTTCATGTATTCAAATGCATGTATACACAGATACACATACACAGTTATGATGTATCCAGGGGCTTATAAGCATCGACAAAGATGAGTGTGAATCAATGCTGCCGTCACTACTGAGCAAACAAATCCTTTACCAAAACCTCTGTCTCTCACACACACACACACACACACACACACACACACACACACACACGCACAAATAGATACAACCACAAGCAAATGCCATCTCTGTGTCTGTGTAGAAATATTACGATACAGGAACACAGTTTTGCTCAACATTACATTCATTGAAAAATATATTTGTGGGAAATTAATTTTACCCAAAAAATAAAAATACAAATTACAGGAGAAAATGTCTAGAGTTGCATTAGAGGTGCACATATAAATTCACACATTTCAGGGCTGCACTACAACTGTTGTGACAAATATAAATTTAACTGTCTGTGATGAACTGATCATGTTCATGTAGGCGTATTTCTTTGTTGCAGTTTACTTTAGAAAATATTGAATGACACTTTTCTTACCAGAGTTCCACATTCTGTAATTTATGCATTTATGCAGTTTGTGTTAGAAAGTGATTTTAGGACACAGTTTGTTTTAGTACACGCAGCCAAGTGTTTGATAAAACAAAAAGCATAAAATGCCTAAGAATGAAATATAAGGATCAGGTTTCACTCTGCATATGTGCAGTGGGTGATGCTTTAAAAAGCTATGTCTTTTATGTAAAATCGGCAAACATTGATATGGTGAGACACTAAAGTCCTCTGCCACGCACACAAAATCATAAACAGAGCTGTGTTCTTTAAAATCTGTCAACACACATACATTCCACATATGTTCCGGAAGTTCTGAATCTTCTATTTGAAATCTATAGAGACTGTCACAACATTTTCCCTCTTTTCCCTCTCTGACCCCCCTCTCAACTATTGATTGGTTCTCAGTCAGTGTGTATGTTGACAGTGACCCCTTTAGGCCACTTCTCTCTCCCGTTAGACAAACCCAGCTGCCACGCAAACCTCTTACACACAAAGCTTTTACAGTAAAAGCCAGGGAAATACCCTGCCTGTACTTGTGTGTCTGTGTGTGCGTGTGTGTATTTGTGTGCGCCGGCTCCCTGGCATTCCCATGATTTGTACAACACTGTGGATAAATTACATATCCTATAATTAAAAAAAAACAATCAAACTTGTCAAAATTATGAATACAATCATGATTAATAACTGTATGAATGCGTGAATGGGTTTGTTTGCATCGTCTTTGCCATTCAGTTGCCAAGTGATGGCTATTGTACTCTGTACACTGCTGATCTCTCACTGTTGTCTCTTGTCTGTGTGTGTGTGTGTGTGTGTGTGTGTGTGTGTGTGTGTGTGTGTGTGTGTGTGTGTGTGTGTGTGTTTTGACCCTGTGGTGGCAGCCTGTTGACATCTGTGGAAGAATCATCCATTGCAACTCTCACTGACATCAATCACAGCACTCGATAGGCCACAGCTAGTTCTTTCAGGGCAGTGTGTGTGTGTGTGTGTGTGTGTGTGTGTGTGTGTGTGTGTATGTGCGTGTGTGTCTGTGCCGGTCAAAACAGTCTTTAACAAATTCAAGAGGTGGTCACTTAAGCAGCTGACCTCAGGCCACCCATCGACATCTGCGCCAGTCATACACACATCACTAGACTGAGGCTACAGCTGCAAACAAAGCTGTACTGATGAACAAAAATATGACTTTTGTGTTGATAATATAATAGCAGTTTGTGTTTTGTTTTACTGACATTTAATGATAATGAAGTTAAATTACATTATTACAACTAGTGGCACAAACATGTCATATTTTATTGTCATAATCTGGACTACAAAGGACTAAATGGGTTAGTTCTACAAAACACACGATTCTGAACTTTGCTTTTGTTAAGGGAAAGAGATCTGCCACTGCAGGAGAGACAGAGAGACAGACAGAGAGAGGTAGAGAGCGAGAGATTGCAGTTCACTACTAGCCAACAGAGGGAGCTATGGACTCTGGTCAGTTTACAGCCAACTGCAGCCCACAGACCTACTAGTTGTGTCCGTGCATGAGTGTTTATATCTTTATAGCATGCAAGATTTAATCATAATTCAAATTATATTTTAATTATTAAATTAAACATTCAATTACATCAAATAACCTCACATACTCGCACTCAACACCCACTCCCACACACACACACGCGCAGAGTTACATCGCCAGCAGGGACGGGAGAGATGGAGCTAAGTTATCTGATAGCTCTGTCAGCAGGTACAGCAGAACACAGTGTGGAAACGGCCAACTTGACCACAGAACCCCTGCCCTCCAACCTGCTACCCACTGAACCCACTGAACCCAGAAAGAGAAAAAGCAGAAAAAGAGGGACGGTGTGAGAGAGAGAGAGAGAGAGAGAGAGAGAGAGAGAGAGAGAGAGAGAGAGAGAGAGTGACAGGATGGTGAGAGTGAGGAA
>JAVQJD010104275.1:0-29466 GCA_036023655.1 Nannoperca australis
CTCTCTGTGCTGTTGGCTCTCCCTTTCCCTAAACACACACACACACACACACACACACACACACACACACACACACACACACACACACACACACACACACACACGCACACACACGCACACACACGCACACACGCACACACGCACACACGCACACACGCACACACGCACACACGCACGCACACGCACACGCACACGAACACGAACATATGAAGCCATAGAAAAGCAATTGCAGACCAGAAATCCAGAAATGCTTTGTTAAGGACGTAAGTGACCTCTATTTTTATAGAACTTTTCAAAACAGTAGTTACAAAGTGATTTCAAGGAGAAAGAGAGAAAATAGAAAGATGGATGAAGAAACGTATGTCAAAAAGAAGGAGTGAACACAGCGCCTGTTTTCTACTGTGTGCCACATTCAGCACAAACCCTAAAAAGGTTTGGTTCATTGTGGTCGAAAAAGACGGAAAATCTTTTGGAAGGCATCTTTGCAGATTTTATATAATTTATTATTATCTTCATTTTATTCTGTGAAGAGTGATGGGAAAGTAATTTCAGAATATAATTCTATAGCATCTACAACCTCAAATACCTTGGTGTGTGTGTGTGTGTGTATGTGTGTGTGTGTGTCTCTCTCCTCCATGCAGGTACACTGCTGCTATTACTGGCAAATGTCAAGTCATGGAGTTGCAGGCGGAATGGATTGACAGGCACACCAAGAGGGACAGCCTCATACTGAGAGCTGTCAGATCCCAGCCAGGAGGCCCAGTCACAACATCACATACAGGGATACCAAGCAGCTGTCAAACCTAACCCACGGAGGGTGTGCAGAATTCAGAATTTGCATGTTTGTCAGGTCAGACACTGATCACGTACTAACATCCTAAAATTGAATTTAACCTTGAAGACATAAGACTGTAGGTCAAACATAGTAGACATTAAAAAAAACAATGTGCACATGTTTGGCACATTACCTTACGATAATGCCCTTTTGTATTCATAACCAATGAGCAAACTCTGCAGTCACGCATTATTTAATGACACACAAGATTTGTTTCTGACTTGGACACAGGCTTGACTGAATAATCATGTCAACATGTGCTCACATGTGACATATTTTATTAGCTCCAAGTGTTTGTCGTATAATATTCAAGATGGATTTGGATTGTAACAAGCTGGAAAAGCTCTGACCTTTCCGTGTGTTCCCGAAATCCAACCAAAATTCGGGATAATATTATCGTTATAAAATGTTTAATGTATATCATTTAACGTTGTTACATTAATAAAAATATATACGACTAATATATGTCTTAAAGATATGTACCTTCTTCTTTTACATATTTCCTTTGAACATGCAACAGTAGTGTGGTGTGTAGAGTACTTTGTGTGTCGCTTTTTCTCCTGCTCCCTGGTAAATTAACACTCTAACATTGGTTGGATAATTATTCCCCGTGGACAGACAAGCAGAGGGAAGAATTAATTTTTTGCCAGTGGGTGAGACTTTAAACCAATTAGAAAAACAACTATTACAAAATGACAGGCAAACTAACAGGTCATGGGGGAGGACTAAGGCGCTGTTCTCCACACATTTACCTGTATTTCACAAAGCAGGAGGACTGTCAAGTGTGTGTGTGTTACAATTCCTAAAGGATATGGTCCATTAACGTAGTCATGAAAGCATAGAAGGCAGCACTATGAACACACAACCCGTGTTCTCACACACACACACACACACACACACACACACACACATGCACCCCTACCGAAATACACAGCTCTTTTGAAAACAAAGAATATCTACAGAGAAAACCAGCCATTGCTTGCACACACACATTGACATTTTTGTTAAGTGATTAATCGCTTCCCATAATCAGAGAAATAAGTTTAAAGTGTTTATAAAGATACACCAATGACAAAAAAAACGGAAATAGGAGATAAAAACAGCTAAATGAAAAGAAGGCAAAAAAAACGAGCAAAGAACAGAAGCTGAGGATTGAAAAAGGAATGTGCAAGCTTTCTCTCCTCTTTATAGTGTTCTGTCTCTTTGTAATTTTGGTCTCTCTCATGTCCGACATCAAACGACAAAGAAATTGTTGTTTTTTTTTTTCTCTCCCAATTTTGTGTACTCTGTAATTACTAATCAGTCTCGTTGCATGGCTGCCTTCCGGGCTCAGACAGACACAAAGGATATGTGGAGAGACTACGGTGGAAAAGAGAGAGAGAGAGGAAAGAGAGAGGATGATGGAAAAGAGGATGTCACAGAAATAGCAAGTTTTTTAAACTTCCAAGGCAGAGCAGAAATGAATTGGGTGTGCGTCTCGCTCGAGAGACGATGTGTGCGGGTGTGCGCACGTGTGTGTATATGGGGGCCTTTGTTCAGGAGCCACAGTTCCAAACTCTGTGTGTGACTGACAACTCTACTCATGGAATGCACTATGACTAAGTTGGAGCCGCCTGCTGAGCCTATACCTCTGAGGATACACCGAAAAATTCACTGCAGCTAACTTCAAGTATGTGACAGACTGAAACATATTATGGTCTAAAGCTGAGGAGAGCAGGTGAACACATGGCACCTTCAGTGATTCCCCGGAGAAGAACCCTGTGTGTGTGTGTGTGTGTGTGTGTGGTCACTAGAGTGGTAGACAGTGTGTCCCCATCAATAACAGAGCAATGAGGGTGAGATGAGAGGACAGAGAAAAAGAGTCAGGGAGGCCTGGCAGGGAGAAACAGAGAGGGTAAGGAAGGAGAGGGGTGCCAGCACCAGGGCGGCCCGTTGGCTTTAAATGGATCTCTGGTCAGAAAAGTGGAAGGAGAGGAGGCTCAAATTAAAGATGTGCCTTCTCTAAAGAGGAAGTCCTCTCATCCCTCAATCCTAAACGGCTGTTTAAAGGGGAGGAAGCGAGGAGAGAGGAGTGTTTGTGCTAGAAAAGAGTGAAAGAGCTTCCGCCATCCAGCCGCCTGGCAGACAGGAGGGGTGCAAGGATGCCGGCGTTTTCCGGACTGCCCTAACCACAGAATGCCACGTGCCGCTTCTGTGTGTGTGTGTGCACCATATGCTGGATATACAGACACAAGGAATGTATATAAACATTAATATACATGTAGAGTTAATACAAGAGTACACATTAAAGTTAAGGCACGCAGAGCCAACTGTAATTGCTTATGCAAATATTCTTTTCATGTAAGCAGAGTATTTAGGAATTGTATGGCCTGTGATGTGGGTGGAGCAGCGCATGGAAAAGACTGACAAACAGACTAGAACGCACGCCTGCTTGCGGATGATTCTGGTCTCTAGTATAAAAGAGACGCACAGAATGAGAGAGAGAGTGTGTGTGTGTGTGTGAGTGTGTGCGCAAGTGCATGCGAGCACCCGCACATCTGTGTCTATGAGCTCATCCAAACGGAATGATAACGAATCCACAGACACATCAAAGGGGCCTGAAAAAAAGAAAGCACAAAAAGAGAGAGAGAAAGAAATGCAAAACTGAAATATTCAGCGCCCTCTGAAGAAAAAATAAAACAAGCTTGGTTTTCATCCACATCCCTGGAGAAAGAGAAAGGGAGAGAGAGAGCAAGAAAAAAGACAGAATAGAAGACAGACCACAAATAAAAGAACACAAAAGAGAGACAGCACAAGGGCAAGAATATATTAAGGAGAGTTAAAAAAAGAGAGTAGAAATCAGAGAATCATTGAGCTTGAGGGCTTTCAAACGACCAACAAATGTGGCCTGTTTATAAACAGCATTTCACATCAAGTAGTTGCAACCAAAATGGCCACATACATAGAAAGGATGAAGCATCATCATTAGTATACGTCTCCCACAGTAACATCAGTACCACCCGATCGTCTGAGAGCTCGCCTCACTACTGTTGCTCCTAGCCTCTCTTAGAAGAAGTCATCATTACGCAATTGCTAAGTCCTAAATTAAACATTAGAAAACTATTGTTAGTTACAGCCCTACATAAATTAATTTCAAAGAAAGGTCAAGAATAGCATTAGCCGCAGATCACTGGACGTTGCAAAAGGGAAGGGGCTTAGTGCCATGCTGTTGGTGGGACATGACAGATGACATTTCGGCCCATCTATACAAACTCCTTTGAAGCCTGTGCACTCCCATCAACAGTGGGGATGAAACCACTGACTTTAACTCGGGCTAGTTAGTGTGTCAAAGCCAACTGAGCACCCTAAGGAGAGAGAAGAGGATGAGGAGGAATCTGGTGCAGCCCAGGCTGACAATACCACAATGTGGGTGGATAAACATGTGGGTGGGACAGAACAGAAAGACACACTAGATTGTTGGTCTCATGCTTCAAAATGGCTCTGGAGTTCAGTTCGTTTTACCACGGAAAAATGTAAGTGTTATCTAATACATCTAAACTCCGCTTTAGTATATTTCAGATATGCTGAAGTACGGGTGTTTTTTAATTCTTGGTATACATGCAACTCAAATGGTACCTACAGCAGAGAAAAGCAAAATGCACCAGATGGTACGTTATAATAGAAAGAGAGAAGATCTTCCGCATGACATAGTTTGATAGGGGGGTTTTCTTGCCTTGGCTGTGCATTTAGATGCTATTTGGCTTCATGAATTATGCAGACTTAGCATAATATGCTAAATCAACTAGGCACAAGTCCCTAAAGTCAACGTACTGTATTTACATATCCCAAACATTATGCGATGAAAAATGAAGATGGAAGATTTCTACTGAAACAACGAAAGCCCTGAAGACAATCTATCGAGATTGAGTTGTTTCAGTGCATGAATTAACTGAGCGTGCTTTGGTAATAATGCATACTGTCAGTGCACATTTGTAAGTGTGACATTAATGTAAAAATGTCAAATACGGTTATGTGTTATAATCACGTACATCATTGCATAATGAAAATGCAACGATATCAATCAGGGGCACAAATTAAGTGATATGGGATGATGCAATGATCACATATGACAAATTATCCAAATGAGTAAATGTCAGGATTATTATTAGTTCTCACCCCCTCCCCCCAAGAGAAAAAACATATTATTTGCCTTATTATCTATCCATTTTATCCAATACTCAAAAAGAAAAAAGAAAAATCTTGCCTAGACTTACTTAATTATATATTCCTGCATTGATTGTCTTTATTTTTGGGGGGGAGGGGTTAGCATTTAACTATAATCCTATTAATAAAACAGCTTTTCGTGTTAAGGTCAAGTCTGCAAATCAGTGTTCAATACATTAAGTATCTGAGGATGTAAATGTCCTTTAACTCAGAGAAGCTTGGCTGCAGGACCCAGTTAAAGAGCTCTTTACGAATTTCCTTTTGTCAGGTCTGTGGTATCGAACTGGTGCTTAACTCATCTTCATCTTCCCATTTCAATGCTGCTGCCATGGGAGTCAATATCGAGCCCTGCTGAAGCTTTTCAATATTCAGGATCCATACCTCCACCTGCTCCTGCACCTTAATACTAACTGGGGTTTGCAGGCTGCACAGCCTCTGCTCGGCTACTTCTAGTCCCTCTCCGGACCACCACCCCTGCTTCCCTCCATCACTCCTGTCATGGGAGATGAATGCTGAGAAAGATAAGACCGCTTCAAAGACACACGAAGACGTAGGGTATGCACACACACACACACACACAAATAACATGAACATACTGGATGCATCCTACACCTTTAGGAGTAGAGGGGCACTATCTCACGCAAGCATGTGGGCCATGCACGCACAATGGCTCACACTTCGTTAACACACTGCCAAAAAACTGTTTTAAAGAGCTGATTACAAAAGCAAGCAGTAGCTTGGTTGCGTGTTGTGAAAAAGGTGGGATGTGTGCACTAAAAAAGAAAAACGTTAAAACAATAGTAGAAAAGCAAGAAACCTTAAATTAGGGATGGACAGGATTATGACTGAAGAAAAGAGTGTAAATTCTACACACCATGACACATGCCATCCATGACAGCGGGAGTTTGGACAGGCGCTCACACAGCCAGCGTGTTAGCCTCTCATAAAGGCAAGCACACTTTCTCTCCGGCTGCCTAAAGTAGATGCTGCCTCTGCCACTCCAAACTGTAAACGATCAAACTGAGCAGAAGTTACTGCGGAGACACAGTCGGAGCTGCAACAAGCCAGCACCACACCTTAGCAGGCACATGGTTTTGATGAAGCCAGTTGGGCGCCAAGCGGCAGGAAGGAGGACTGGAATGGGGAGAGAAATACCGTAATCTAGAAATAGACCAGCTGTTTTTCCTTTTACCCTACTTTAAACATTCAGGTGATTTTCTGATGTTTTTAAATTGTGATTTGGAGGTCACTGTTGCAAAAGCAGGCAAGCTGTTCCCCAGATGAGCTCCCTCTCTCTTTCTTTTTCCCCCCTTCTATGGTGTATCTCTCTATCTCTATGCTAATGCCCTGTAATGATCTGACGCACGTTGGGATGAAAGAAGAGGAGAGAAACTTGTTCTCTGCACAGCTTTGTAGTGCTTTCTGTTGTTGTTGCTATAGTAACAAAGACCTGGAACTCAAATTGGCGCAGCAATGCTTATTTGCATGGCAGGACAGGAAGATTTTTTGTTTTGCTGGAAAGAATGAGTGGGTGTAAACCATGGAAAGAAAGGGGTGTGGAGAACAGCTATGCTACATCAGAACTGCCAACACATTCATCATCAAAAAAATACAAAAAATAAATAAAATATGAAAACATTGAGATTGTTATTAATAAATCTGTGTTGATATCATTTTTCACAGTAGATGGGGTGGACAATCATCATACACATATTGTAACAGTGCACATACCGCACAGTATCTGGCACTAGGAAGGCATGTTGAGCAGTTCTACTTGTTTAATTTCATCATCCATCCTCCCATCTTCACACACACACGCACACAGTCTTGCTTTGACTTTGAAGTTCTCCTGGATCGCCTTTAAAGGCCGTCAGTGTTGCCACGACAGCAGGCAGGTAACAGACATCAGACTGCTTAAAGAGTGTGTGTGTGTGTGGAGCCTGAGTACTTAATTAGCTAAGAGCCCAATGGGCCTCTTGCCGTTTCTCAGTGTTTAACACAAAATGAGGGAATGACTGACTCGTTACTGATACTAACAAGGATAATTTATGCACAAACAAATCTGTCTTCTGTGTTTAAGATTGTCCTCTGTTGCTGGGCTGACAGTGACAAGCACAAACAATAAGCAGGCACAACCATCAATGTCCCTTTGCGATCTTTACGCTGAATACTAATAAAGCCACAGAACTGCTACATTTGTTTTCATGTTGTTTCACAATAACAGAAACACAAAGGACCAGTTATAATAACCATGTCATACAGCTTAATACAATTTCTTATTCACGAAAAGAAGATGTATCCTTGTTTTTAGAGGCCATTTAAAAAGTGTTTGGCCAAGACCCAAACTTCCTTGGGCCATTAATGAGGTCCAAATAAACAAGCAAATACAGCCACGCTCATCCCATTCTTTTTAATCTGCTGCCTAAGTGTTGCTATTATATTGTGACAAACAGCTGAAAACCTCTCAAGGGGGGTGATGGCACTGTGACTGGCTTTGGCCGTATATGGTTGGAACTGAAGGTGAGGTTGTTGAAGGGGGCGTTTAATTGTGCAGAACACATTCTAGTTTGCCAGGGAAACTGTAATCTGCTTGTGACAAAGTGGGATCAATTACCCAGTGGAATATAGTGACTGGCTGGTTGGCTGAGTTCGTTGAAGTCCAGGCTGTCAGCAAAAGGGGGAAGTTCTGGAGGGAAAGGAGTGACAGAGCTAAAGTGTGTGAGTAGGAACCCGAGGGGGAGGTGAAGAGTGATGGGGAAACAAAAGTGGGTCTCTACTTTTAGGGCAGTTAATGTTAATAATTATTAAAGTGTAAAAGATGGATTCAAAAGTTTGAAAACATCTGAAGCATTACTTTGATTCATTTATTTATTTATGATTTTATTCCCTGTATAATATTACTGTAATGTTCAAATAGAGGCTTAAAAATGGTCTAGCAGCATACAATAGACCCTCTCCAATATTTACTCTGGTCAGGTCTCCACCAGCTCTTGAAGGAAACATTTGGCTCTTTAGCTGCTAAATTCTGCAATTCATTCACCAGCTAGTCGATAACTGTGTCCGTCTGCCATTTGCTAGTGTGCAGTGGAGCTTTTATTGCTCAAAACAGCTGCCTGCAGAGGTTAGAAACGGAACAGTAAAGTTACGTTATGCTGCAAAAACAAAACAAAATGCTGAAAGTCATTAAAAAGATCTGTAGAGCAGAGGGGAACTGCAGAGTTGTTCTGTCACATTATTTCACCAGTCTTTTATATAAAAACACTGATTAGTGCGGCTGAAACATATTTTTACTTACTTTACCATATTACTACAATTTAAACAAATATTTCTACAGCAAGTCATGAATTGAATTCATACAGACTTTTTTTTCCCTTTATGAGCTACAGTTATAATTTCCTCATGCGGTTAACAGTTTATTAGTGCAGCGGGATTAAGTTTGCTAGTTTTCTTCAAGACAACACGAGTGCCTATCACACGCTCTTATCTGTATGGCTTCTCATCACAGGCCCTCGACTCTAACCGTACCACTCGCAGTTATAGAAAAAGATCAAAGAGAGAGTGCAAGGGTTGGCTTGTTAAAGCCAAACTCTTCAATCAGTATTCATACACACTGTTCTTATGATCAAAGACTCAAGCCAGTAGACATAATCAACTCTTAATAAAGTTGCAAGCCACAAAGTCAAGGCTCAAATGGGTCATGTTGATAATTGTAAAATAAATGCTTCACCAGCATTATATGTTTTTATTATAATATTGCAATTTGATGAGACATCTTGTTGTTTTCAATCATGGTTCTATGCACTTTATGAAAAGCTCTTATTTGGAAGTCGCTTTGGATAAAAGCGCCTGCTAAATGCCTAAATGTAATGTAATGTATTATATGTTGGAAATTTCATGACCAATGGGGGCAACTTCATTACAAACCGCAAAAAAGCAGAAAATGTGTCTGTATACCTGTCAAATAACCCCAGGCACAATCACTGTGTTTGTGTTTTCATGATATTCTTATATTATGATTGGGTTTGTGCAGTATTGCATTTGCGTGCGCGCGCACACACACTCACACACGAGGGAAGAAGCAAAGAGGGAAGGGGGGAGGACCATACACAGACATGACAGATTTTAGAGCCCACAAATGTGATTGAACCTTACATTGGGTGTCCCATTTAAAAACAATCAAAAAGCATTCGGCCTTCAGTTTAATACTACGAATACAGCCAGAAGCGTGCTACATGTCTTTGAAATTACAGTATTTAAATATACTAATTCTGTAACTAAATAAAAGTGTTTTTGCTCCTTCAGATTTAACACTGACAATGTACTATTTTAAAAACTATGAACTGTGATACTCTGTGAAATGAATTATTGCAACAAAAACACTTTTGGTTTGGTCTTTCTTATTGTACCTGAGTGCATCTTCTAGTTTGGCTATCTTCCTCTTGGCCTCTGTTCTCTCTTTCTCTGCCTCACTGTGGATTGCCAGAACCTGAGGGGGAGAGCGAGTCAAAATGGAGAGGGAGAGAGAGAGAGAGAGAGAGAGAGAGAGAGAGAGAGAGGAGAGGTGTAAGTGAGTGCAACAGCAGACACCATCAAGCATCACTCAACACAACTCTCCCGCCTGTGACCTTGTGCATCTGCTCTTGTCTCTTCTCTCTATCACCCCATCAAAAGTACCATCTGAGCCTATCTGCCTGCATAAAGGGCCTCTCACTCTGGATCTATGGCTGCCATATGGGCCTTCTTATGTCCAGATATCGTACTCTGGTCTCCTTCACGTGTCTCATTTACCACTCCTGAGGAGTGGAAATAGGATTCTTTCCAGGGGAAACAAAAAGGAAAATGAACAACTTTTGTTGTTTAAATCTCCTGTCACCTTGCAGAATGAAAAGAAAAGGAATGTGGGAAAACAAGATACAGGTTGATTACAAGGACAGAATAAAAAGAAGACCGTATTTGAGGAAAACACAAAGACATCAAAACCAAACTCCTAACTTTCTTCAAGAGAGGCTTCATTTAAATTCTCCCTGACCCTAAATAAAGTGCACAGAGGCCTAAGTTCTTGCAGGTGTATCAGTCAGAGGGGGCCCTGTCTCTAGGTATGCCAGCCTGCCACCAGTGTACATATTATAATTGTGGCACTTTGAAGATGACCCAGGTGCAGCAGGTTTTAAAATCTGATTTTCATCTAAGAAGTCTGGACTGGTCTGGTCTGGTCCAGCTCAAATCATTAACAATGGTCTTCTCACTCTATGGTTTACAGCTGCACTATGGCTTTGAAGAGGGTCTCTCAAAAGTAAAGACCTGGGTGAAGAGGCAATTAAATGTAGGTCCAGATACACTAACAGTGCAAACTTCAAAAAGAAAAATGTTCCTTTTGAATGTCCTCTTGTGTGTGAGTGACTCTACAAGTTTATTTGGGTTTACTTATGACTCCCATTCTCAACGTGCATTGCTTGATAACTCCTTTGCTAAATTATAAATCCTCCTCTTTCTTCTATTTCCAGCCTTAAATCTACCTGTTAATCACGGCTCTGACTTTACGAGATTAGACATAAAATCTAAAAGTAAGGGGAACCAAAGGGAACATGTGACACCAGGCTTTGATCTCCACTTGACCGTAATAACTTTGTCCAGGGCTGTTTTAATGCAACGACAGAAGCTATGGAGCTCTGTGGATCAGTTTTCCTGAAGGAGGGTTACACACTACCTTTTTCTCACAGTTGATCTGCAGTTCATCTTTTTCCTGCTGAAACTTTCTCCCTTGATCCTGAAAGTAAGCAGAGTTGAAATGACACTGTGGCAGAGGTGATATTGTGACCCATCACACAAAGACAAGCCCATTGTAACCTTATGCATGTTCACAGCTGCTGTTGCTACAGTGATAAACAAAAAAGGATGCATGCCATATGCACCACCACCCGAATCATACCCTGCCTTGTTGGTGTCGTAGATGTTCACTGTCCAGGAGCTGCTGTTTGAGGTGAGCTGCAGTTTTCTCCAAGTCCTCCATCACCTCAGAGGCCTGCAAGAGAGAAAATAAATAATAAATACATTTGGTGTAATGTTGCATCAATCAACTGTAAATGTAGCAGGCCTGGTAGGGAGAGCCATGTGGAGGTGTTGTGGCAATGTGGACCTTTGCAGCGGACAGAGCATGCTCCTGATGTAAGTGGCTCATGTCAGCCTCATGTTTGGCTTGGAGCTTCTGCACAGTCTGCTCGTGCTGCTCACTCTGCTGCTCCTTCTCCCTCTGCAGAATCATATTTCTGTGGACAGTTAAAAGCATGACATGGTGGTTAATTCATACACTGACATGTTTCTGTTCCAATGCCACCAATTAAATAATTACATGGGTCCCTGTTTCTATAGTTTTTGTCTCAGCACATTTAAAGGACTTCTTGGCTCTTTACATGCACCTCGTTAGTAACATGCCATCTGATGATTCCTTAATGACCTAGTTATTAAGACTTGGCAGATATTTAAAGCTATTAAATTGTATGCTCTTTTCATCTCTGTTGTTCTCTCTATGTTCTCACAACATTTCTCCCTCCGTGTATCACAGACCGTCTGTTGGCCTCCTGCAGTTCGGCACTGATGGATGCAATGTAGATCTCCAACTGGGCCTTCTCCTGTGTCACCTTCTGACGCAGCGTGTTGCCCTTCTCCACCTCCACCGACTGCTGTTTCACCCGCAGCTCCAGCTCACGCATCGTTTGCTCCTGGACCACAAGCATACACAGAAACCACTAAACCAAACCGCTTGAACCACTAAGGGCACTAGCTGAGAAAATGTCATGAGTCCGAGGACTGCATGCTCCCACAGTGAAGTCCGGTTGCTTATATGGAAGAATGTGGCAACCAATTTAGCTGACCACCTCTCGGATTTGATCCTTGATTATACTAATTTTAAAATGATTTTGTAAAATCGTTGAAGTCAAAGACTGTTGCTTATACATTATAGATAATGCTCAAGTTAAATTTTGCTTTTACGATCAAGAGTAAAGCTAGGGCTGGACCTAAAATAGAAAAGTATTTTCTAAAGATCTGTGAGTCCTCAAAAACAAAAACATCTAACTATGCAAACTGCATCAAAGGTCAAATGAGATCTTATCAAATGAAAAAAAAGTCTGTTTTGTTCATCCAGTCTACAAAAGGTCCACTGCAAACTTTGAACGGTTTCTAGAGCTATAACTCGACGCTACTATTTCACCTTGATGCCCTTATTCTGACACTAGACAAAAACAAATAAATTTCAACTGTAAGTCTCAACTGCTTACAGTAAAAGGTGCAGTAATGTTCCCTGTTTTGTTTGTTTTCTCATGCACAACTCTCCTCCAGTATAGCATGCTCTATTTACCAACAAAGAAAGCATGGTGTACTGGAGAAGATTTGTGCAATGTGTTTTAATTTTGATGTATCTTGTGCAGACGGACATGCACTTGCAGAAGCCTAGGGATTATATGACACACATTTCTGATGAAAGCACAGTAATGCAAGTGTGTATATCAGTAGGACCAAACTCATCCTGTTGTGTTCAGGCTGAAATTAGATTAGATTACACTCTGCTAACATTGTTGAGTTATTTCAGTGGCAAATGTCAAAAGCTCAATCGGGATTCAGATTGTCAGACAATGATCCAAGTCCAGCTGATGCAGACAGCTTCTTCCGACACAGATTTGATGAAACGAAACGTCCCCTCTCTGCATACGGCCCCCCAGCATGTGCATGTGTGTCTTTGTGTGTGTGTGTGTGTGTGTGTGTGTGTGCGCGCTTGTGACAGCCTGGAATGCAGCATGCGCAGGCTGATAAAGGCGATGACGAGGCGCTGATTAAAGATGGAGCGTGCTAGCCCATCTAGATGCTGACAGAGGCCGGCGATGACAGGGGTGGAATGATGGCAGAGGAGGGAGCGGTGTGTTTGAAAAGAGCACGAGAGCAGCGCCCTGCAAGGCTGGTGAGAGAGATTTTTGTCTTTGTGTCAGCAGCGTGGGGTGCTAAGAAAAGGAACAAGGGGCCTGTGTTGGGCTGGGACGCGTGCTGACACTTAGCTCTCTGGCAGGAGATGAGAAGAAGCACCTCTCCATACTGGGGCTGGACTGGGCACACCTGGACAACCTCAGCGGGAGCATATTACGTCCCCTAATTGGGTGTTTTAGAAGGAGAATTACAAGGTGTGAAGTGCAGGCTACGTTCCCTTCAGAGATTTAAAAGTGATAAAGTCTTTGAAGATGAAAAAGAAACGTGTAATTTGTAGCAAAAAAAAAAAAAGTCATACAGAGTGATGGATGACCTTTTACTGTTTTTTTGTGGGTTTTTTTGTATCAGAACTAAAGCCAGCAACTGGAAGACAGCCGGCATCACTCATCCCCAGAGGCCTGTCAGGCTGTGTGTATGCATGTTGGGTTTTAAACTCTAATGTTAGAGGACGAGCAGCAATTGGAAGAGAAAGTCAGACAATGTTGACTGTGGACTGGATGACAAATACTCCACTGAAATGTTTGTTTACTCCGGTTTTACTATGACTATTAGATGCATGGATATGGTTTTCCAAGGCTGATACCACTATACAGCACAAATACGTCTGTTGACTTAAAGACATTTTGGTGTTCTTACATAAAAAACATTTAAAAAAAACACATACACACACACTCACACACACACACACACACACACACTCATAAAAACAAAAGATAACAAAAGCTATTAGCTACATTGGGATATTAGTTCATCTTTAACCACTATACAATATTAATCATATCTGGACTACAGTCAAGAGCTTGGCTGGTGCAATTCCTAGGCAGATACCAGCTTGTCTTTATTTTCAAACACCTACTCAGTCACTAACCCTGTGCATAGATAACGTCCAAAAATAACAACATCTGACATATCGGTAAGCCCCTTGAGAGATCTTTAAACTGTGTTGGATAGAAATCCCACCAGGTAGCGATGGACAAATGAACATTCTTCATTTCACTGTTATTAAACCAGATCCATTATGCTGTATTTGAATGAACATGAATCATCAATCCGAGTTTGTCTTGGCTTGCATGCTTTTCATGTGAACTGAGCGAACTTCTCACATCGTGTCCCGAGTATGAACTTAGCAGCTACATCTCCCCCTCATAGCAAGCAAGAGTACGAGTACTAGTGGCCTGAAACAAACAGGCATATAGTATCATTTACTGCACAAACCACATGCTCAGAGCTACTGAAGTTCCTGGCTACTGGGTCAAAGTCGTGGAGGACTGAATATTCTATAAGCACGAAACGTCTGCATATTGAATAAACTCAGGTCTTATATCTGGAAGGTTTTATGCTCGTATAACTAGCCGCAACACGTCGACAGAGCAAGATAGGCCTTTTCACAATAAAAAAACACAAGACAACATTGATTCTAAAGGGTTAAGCTTACAGACAATCAGACAACAAGAGTGATGTTATAACTTGCCTAAGATAAAGTCCACTTTGAACATCCTACGTGTGTGTGTGTGTGTGTGTGTGTGTGTGTGTGTGTGTGTAGGTCAGCCCAAACTCACAGCAGGAGAGCAGCTAATTTACAGTGACAGAGGGCTCTTTTCATTCTCTGGGGCCTCGTCTGTCCTTAATTATTAAAAGAGGGGCTTTAGTGCCGGCCCCGCACCGTCCAGTGTTGGATGCCTCTTAAATGCGGGCCTGCTGACAGATAAAAGGCAGAAGCAATATGTGTATGTGTGATATTTATGACAGCCCACGAATGCCTGATACGGATAACGGTACTATTTATTAAGCAGGGCACTCGACTGGCTTCGGGTGTTGATGACCCTCACTAATGAAATGTGTACAATCCAGCTTAAAGGCAAAGTCCTTTCATGTGATATCAAAGAAAATTGTTGCTTTGTGTGTGTGTGTGTGTGTGTGTGTGTGTGTGCATGCAAGACAGGTAAGACCTCACCCAGAGGTTACAGGATGTCTCCCTTCATTTGAGCCATGGAAACGTACAGGTCAGTGTTTAATAGTTACAGATACGACAAATGTATACACCTTTAGAGCTAAACACGACAAGAGTTTTATACAAAAATACACTCATACTGTTCCCATTTATAGTCAACCACATGCAAAGTTCTCTCTTATGCATACAATGGCTGTGAATAATGTAGTTTGATCAATATCGAAATGCTAGACACGCCTCACCAGCGCCTGTTCCTGTACTCACAGTTGCCTGAGACCGAGCATTATACTCGGCCTCCATCTTAGCCAGCCTGAGGTTGGTGTCCTCCAGCAGCTCCTGGATGTTCTCAGTGTGTTTCTTCTGCAATTCAAACTTCTCCTGCTCCATCTCCGTCACGGCGGCATGTAGCTGGAACGGCACAAAATAACTCCACATCAGTCACAGATCTTTCTCTCTGTATTCCCATGACTACTCTTTTGTCACCATTTCTCATTTCATAAATGCATTTCTGTAGGCATGTCATGTCTTGCTTATTCAAGGGGAATAAGCATAATTTATATGGCTAAGTCGTTTTTTTTATTTTTTTATTTCACATCTGAGAAAACCTGTTCCACGCAGTTGCTCATCACACGCTACGTGACCCAAAAGAGATGAATGGAAATTTCATTAGGATTTTATTGAGCCCCACCAGCTCAGTTATGTAGAGCTATCAGGAGTAAAAACACAATTTACCCAGGGCAGAGAGCATACATTTTTCATAACAAAAAAAACCCACACTTACTTAAGCACAGTATGAAAGAATAAAGATTTTTATAGTAGTATAGCAGAGCTTGCCAGCTTGCAGCGGAGTCTGCTAATCTCGTGCTATAAAACAGCCTTCCTCTAGCTCAGGGCTGCTTACAGGGGGTTGGGGCTGCAGAATATCCAAGCCCTTCAACTTTTCCTCATACCTTCTTCTCCCACTCGTTTTTCAGGGAGCCGGCGCTCTGATCCGACATCTTCTTCAGCTCAGCAATCTGCTTCTCTTTGCTCTCGCAGATGACCTGGGATTCCCGCAGCACACTTTGAACTGTGGGAGAGCGCACACACAAAAGAGCATTAAGGCTCTGCCTCAGGGTATGTACACAGACGGACACACACATACACACACACACACAGACATACACTCATGCTCACTGATGTGCTGTCAGTAAATCAATGTCAATAAAGGTATTGCTTCTATCAAATGGCCAGTAGCGCTTCTGTTTGCAAAGTTTTATACGCTTCTCATCAAATGCTTTTAGAGGCTGAGGAAAGAATAGAGAGGAGAGCAGCGAGAGAAGAGTTGGGAAGATGAAATTAAGCATAAAGAAAAAAATAAAAAAGGTACAGACATTATGCGATTAAACATTGGATTGAGAAGCACAGCTGGAAAACATCACACAACACCAGTGCAGTCTCTTGTGGAATTGTATCTTTTGGGGCTTTTTACACTGAGTGTTCAGAGACACTAGTATAAACATCCTTCCAGTTAACCCTGCAGTCCCCTGACCTCTCACCTTTCTTCTCCAGCTTACGGATCATCTCCTCCGATTCCTTCTGCTTGGCCCGGTACACAGTCTTCACCTCCTCAATCTCACCATTCTTTCGGTCCAGAATCTAAAGAGGGACAAGGAGATTGTTTGTAACACATGAGAATATTCAGTTTTTTATTTTTTATTTTTTACAGCTGAGAAAATGGCTATCTTGCATACATTATGATGGTTCTTGTCTTTGTTGAAGCTTTTTACTTTCCAGCTGTTAAACAAGTTTTACATGCAATGTTAAGAATTTTTGCTCAAGATCCTGAGTCACAGAGTCTAAATTAAAAAAAGGTACCAAATACAAACAGAGGGGAAAAAACAGAAAAAGTCTTAAACAGCACTGGAACCTGTGTTCCAGGTTCTGGAACACAGGTTCTGACCTGTAGTAGTCACATAGATCAATTTTCTCATGTGTGGGTGCCAATGGTTTCACATTTTCTCCACTGATCTACAGGTGGGTGCAGAAACAGTGATGTTCCACAAAGGCAGGGGCGGAAGAAAGTCTGCCAGCAACTAAAAATAAATGTAAACAATGTAAGATTCATAATTTTTTCTTTGTTTTCATGAGGAAGAAAATACATTAAGAACGTTTGTTGGTCTAAAGGACAACGAGAAATCTCCACAGGGCACCTTGAATTGGTCTATTAAAAATGCACTAATAGTACATCTAACAGCTATTAAATCGAAATAATCAATATTTCCTGATTATGTTAAAGGTATATTTACATTAGTAATGTTTTTGAACACTGCAAAAAAAAACTGACCTTAATATACAAAAACATAATAGATTTTTCATCTTTAGATTTGGTTATTTATTAGGACATGGAACATTTTGTATACATCGTTTACTGTAGGACCTGGAGACTTCATCTTCCACACGCCTAATTGTAAAGAGACTACGGGCTAACTGAGTGAAATGGCATCTGAGTGAACCACCTGTGCTGAGCTGTGCTGAGGTAACTACATCTGCTAGCTGCTGCCATCTGGGAGTAATTAGTTAAATTAGGCTACGGAGAGTTGGAGCTCAAGTATAAAAGAACAGACTAGCACTCTCCATGTTGAGGAAGAAGGTCCCTTGGCTCAACCGCATAATGCACATGTATATGCACATTGTGTATATATTTTCCAACAGGTTCTAATAAAAATAATGAACCCACAGTTAATTGTCCTAATATCACCGTAACAAATTCTACTTAAAATGTTAATCTAACCCTCTTTTTAAGCATATCTGATAATGGTAATATAACCCATCCAATTAACAAGACAGAACAAAACAGACTGGTCCAACAACAAACTGATGTTATTGTTTTCTGGCTGAAATGGCAGAAAGTAAGAGTACTTATTTTTCCCGTCAAGAACTGTCCCAAAGCCCATAAGACTTTATCTTTCTAGCATTTTGTTCTATCCAAGTGCACTTAGTTGCCAAGCCTGTCATCCCCTGTGTGAATGGGATGGGGGAGATGAAAGGAGGAAGGAGCGGCTGGAGCAAAGTTCACAGAACATTTAGGGATACCCAATTTTTTCCATTTCACCACCCTGGTGAGATTGTTGTCTTTTTAGGGGTCCACCAAGCAAGGCCGATGACACTGTGTCAGAACCAGGGAGAGTGCACTAGACAGTGGGAAATGACAGCTTTTATGGTGGCCATTTTAAGCTTTTATAATAGATCCTAATGCAGGAGAAATCAAGCCTGGCCGTCCATGCCTTTAACCAATATCACCAGTGAATGGATCAACTGAACTGGAGAAGAAAGCACATCTACGGAATCTGGAGTTAGAACACGAGTATACTTTTTGTACACGCAGAGAAACAGAGACACATTTCACAACAAAAACACAAATGTACTTTAACCCCAATGTGGTTATTAATGACCATCTATTGTTGTCTGGTGTTCGCTGTGGTCTACTGTTAATCTCAGACTCAGATCATTTGCTTGTTGAGAAAAAAAACAACATAAAAATGTGCTTCTTCACCTGAGGTTATTAAATATTTTAGAACTACACACAGCCTTGATCCACAACCATTACCATACAACACTCGGGCCTGTTCTCTCATTACACTCTCCATTTCAAGCAGGGCAACAATGACCAGTAGCCTTTCAGCAGCCTATACATTATTCATAAGGAGACTGATTAAAACCAAACCTAGCTTGCCCACCTTCCATCAGGCTCGTCAGAGTGCACCCCTGAATCACTCCCCTTTGAAGCCATTAGAGGGAATCCTGGGCAAAATTCTGAGGAAATTAAATCGGACATAACTCGCAATCTGTATGTAATTAAAGAGAGGGAGAGAGAGCTAGCTGTCATCCTGTCTCTTGTCAAACACAAAGAAGCAATGGGCATCTTAAAGTGGAGAGAAAATGTGTTTTATTAAAAGCTTCTGTGGCAGCAAAGGAAAGTCATCCGAGGACGTGACAGATCCCAGGTGCTTGATCTACAGCCTAACTGATGGGCACCTAGTGTGAAATAAACCAGCTTTGCTGCTATTTTCACCAGTTGACAGAAAGCTTTTGAAGAGCTGATTATTTACGGAGGAGGAGAGGCTCGTTCCTTTCCTTTTCATTAGCCACCAAATGGAATCAGGAGTCAATGATGGGCAACGTAACGCAGGTTAACTGGTTTTCATGAGCACTCACGTTACCAGACCTGCCTGTCCAGTTGCCCCAGAAGAAACTATTGAGGGATTTAAAGTTCTTTTTATGTGTTATTTCACAATTAAGGGGGGGGGCTCTGCTATTCAGTTATATATTGGACGTTGCCTGATGAGATGTAGTGAATGAAGATTTGTAATTATTTCACACCAATCGCAACCAAAGGGAAGCAGTGGACATGCAGAATAGGATTCAGCCATGGTCAGACTGCGCCCTTCCCTTAATATAAGACTAGGTCTGCTGGTTTACTGGACATTTACAAGCATGTATGGTTGTAAGAGATGATTTCATGGACAAAATGAAATAATGAATGTAAAGAATGAACAACTTAACACTTGATTTCCCAACATCTGATGGCCGGATTTATTATTTATAGGATTTACAACTTTTCAGTTTTGATTCTTACTTTTTCAACATCTACATCGTGTCTCTGCTGCATCTTCAGTTTCTCCTCCTGGTGTTTGGCCTCCAGGACTTTGATCTTCATCTCAGTCTGGAAAACACAAAGAAAACCAAACGTCACATATGTAACACTACGGACTTTAACTCTCTAGTGAATCAGTTTTTATTTCCATATATAACATTAAGTTGCTTGTGGGATGACATATGTATAACATGGCAACACACGCAACTAACTTTGTTCTGGGAAGTTAAACATTGAGATGTATGTGGGTTTTTTCTGAGACATGCATTGGAAATAAAACATCATATACAGTGACAAGATAACATAAATCTGGATGAAAGGAGATAGTATCTCCCGTCTTGCACACAAGCGCAGCTGATGATTAAATAAACCACATTAACATTAAAAAACATTTATCCATGCGCAGAGCTTCAAAAACCACTGTGAGGCTGGGATGTACTCAACTGTGTGTGTGTGTGTGTGTGTGTGTGTGTGTGTGTGTGTGTGTGTGTGTGTGTGTGTGTACATGTTTACGATACAATCTTCAGTCAGTCTACAGTAAGCACAACAAAGTGAAAGCCTTCCGCATACACATAGCAGCTGATCGTGACGAGAGCGGCTGTTTTCATTTGAACACAGTATTTTCAGAGGATCAAAAGTTCAGCGTTGTTATGAACATGTTGGAACAAATCTCCTAAAGCTAGAGAGCTTTCCAGTCTTAGTCAATTACAGTAGGTGATGAATAGGTCATTAGGGTTTTATTTGACTAAGAACATCGCAATGCATTTTTCATCTTTTATGGTCTTTTAATACAAAATGAGCTATTACTGGAAAATAATTATCACGTCTCTGGCATGACAATATTATTCACAAATGTGGCTTGGTCTTTGAAAGGCGTTCCCCTTGCAAGACTGCATTTGTCTGCAGAGAGACAAAAAATGATGAATGACAGATTATATATGAAGTCACTGATTAGTTGAAGAAATCCTGTGACTAACAGTCAGTGAAAGTCTTCTCTAGTCCAGGACAGCCGTAGCAGCCCTGTGAGGCTGTAATGCTCATTATACACTAGAAAACAAATGAGACAATGGCGGCACGAAAAAAAGTAAACTTTTGCCTGAGGGTGTGCCAGAGAAAAAGAACATATTGTTGTTTAAAATGAAAGTCCTCTGCGTTTAGAAAAAAAAAGCGTTTAGAAAGCTACATGGCAGTGCTTTTCTTCTGGTGGTGCTAGAGAAACTGTAGCACAGCAGTCCAAGGCAGCTGAAAGTAACAATGTTGATATAGACTTT
Source organism: Nannoperca australis (assembly GCA_036023655.1). Lineage (NCBI taxonomy): Eukaryota > Metazoa > Chordata > Actinopteri > Centrarchiformes > Percichthyidae > Nannoperca > Nannoperca australis. Next base: position 20,874 of record JAVQJD010104275.1, read on the forward strand.
GCTGAATCGCTTTCATTATTTATATAACAATCACACTTTTCATTATCTTTCACAATTTACATTTATTGCATTTTTTACATGACTTTTTGCTGCTATATTTTGTGTTCCGATTCATTTTATTGTTGTCATTTGCTCTTTTGTAAACCACAATTGCTTTTTAAAATAACATGTTTTCCCCTGATTTTTCCAGCTAGTCTTTCTAGTTAATTTATAAAAATTTACACACAAGACATTTCAGCTCACAAACACACAACACATGGAAATACAAAGACAGCCTTTGACAGGCCATTTGCTTTGTCACTAGTCATGTTTAGTCACTGTCTGCTCTCGTGTGTTCATCAACCCTGGAGCAGGGTGACAATGTTCTTCCTTTGAAAGTGTGTTTGTGTGCGTGAACATGTCAGCGGTTAACAACATCCGGAGGCTAGCTCTCGTTTGTTTCAGTAATCAAAACAATTAAGTCGAAATTCCCACGACACTACTTGGTACAGTCAAACCACATTAAACCTTCTTGTGGTATAAACCAAAGGGAAGCAATGCAAAAAAAATAATATTAAATTACAGTATGGTTTAGGTATTAGTACGATACAGACATCAACAACATTCTGGATGTTAGGAAAAATAAATGTATCCATGCTTAGGGATCTAAATGGTAGGATGTCAGGACTACTTTGGATGATCATTCTGAGCACCACCCTGTGAACCACCTGGCATTAACATGCATCTTGGGTGATCTGAGCACAAGTGGACAGCTCTAAGAGCACTGAGATCCGATCGACCACATTGGGAGGTGGTCTGAGCAGCATATGGTCACATTTTCTTTTAGCAGTGCGTATGCGAATGTGTCTTGCCTGCTCAACGGGCGTCCTTTGCATTAGCAGAAGTACGCTGTCATTCGCACGCCAACAGCGTCAAATTAAAGCATCAAGCAACAAGGAGAAGCCACAACAATAAAATAATTTCATTTATTTATTTATACTTTTAATTTCCGTCAGACAAGGCACGGGAAGTGCATTGCTGCCTCCCGCCGGTTCAAAACCAATAAACGCATTTGGTTTTTGCAAATGGAAAAACGTGCACGTTTATGTCTTTAAACAAAAAGAGCGGGGAAGTGAGATCCGATCACAACTGGTCACTCGAGACGCATGTGGAGGCACATTCTAACTCCTGGTGTGAACTGACGTAGTTAAGGCGTTCCGCTTGTGAAGACTTCTGGATGCCTCTCCTCATTATTGCACTTCAGCTACATTTATACACTGTATCCTTGACAAAGCTCTGTTTAATATTCCGTCACTTTCTTCTGTCTTTTTTCTTGATTTACCACCATTTCTTGTGCAATTGAGGGGACCACAGGAGACCTGTCAGAGCAGAAACGAAAAAGCAAAAGAAAGTGAGAGAAAGAAAAGGAGAGAGATGGCAGTGATTGAAAAGCAGAAGAGTAAGTGGAGACCTGATTCTGCCGGTGCCCCAAAAAAAAAAAAAAAAGCACATGTGGGGGTGTCACTTTCTCATCCTCTCTTCAAATGCTCTTTGGATAAAGTTTGTCAAACTAGATCAGGGGCGTTTGAAACTTGTTTATAAAAGCGTCAGAGAAGGAAGGAGGAGGAGGAATGTCGTACACCTAAGGCGTCTAAGATGCCTTCAATCAGCCCGACTGGGTGGTACAGCTTTTTTGCCTCTTCTCTTCTTCAGAGTTGTAGCGAGCGCTGTAAGATGCCATGTTTTTAGACACTTCGCTCTTGAAAGGATGAGAGGGAAGAGGGGGGTAGCTGTGTGGGGAGGGGATTTGAGAGGAGGAACGAGAGGAGAAGACGGAAACAGTTGCTTTTTCGGCTCTCAAAGCCAATGCGGGGTCAAGGCCTTTTTCCTCAGGGGGATGTGTTCACAAATCGTCTACTAACTGTTCGGGCTCCACAAAGCAAGGTTGCGTTTGTGCATCTCCTTCGTCTTGCCTGAGATGTACAATGTCCTGGTGCGTCTTTCATCCTCAGTAAACACAGATGCTCCACGATAGTCAGTATGCAGTCTTCTGCTATCTACTGAGGAGCAGCTAGATGCCATTTCCACACTCTGACAAGAAGTTAATTTACTGTAGTCTGCCCGGAAAGTAAGGTTGGATAAAAACTTAGACTAAAATTGAATCTCTGACATGTGAAAAAAATGACTCACAGTTTTAGAGGAGGGTAGCTCCAAATACAGAGTAAGTAAACAGAGTTACTCAAATTTGCTAATATGAATACACAAAGTACATAAGAATCAAGTAAAAAGGGCAGAAATGCTTGAAATAGTAACTATCATTATAGAACACTGTTGGTCCCTTGTGTCTCCCAGCCTGAAGCGCCATCTTGAAAGCCAAAAGACAGAACTAGTCCCCGATAAACTACTAAGGCTCTCTAGCTTACTCCGTTTTGGCTTTGAAAAACGTTCAGATAAGACCTCTAAATCACAGGCTGAGAGCTCAAGCTCCATCCCAGAGGATCCTTAGATTAAATAGACTGCATCATAATGGCAACAGAAAGCAAAGGGGTGATCCCCAGTCAGGCAATGGTGACCATTAGAGTGTGACTGCTTGACACATTCGTCTACCATGCTGTGCCTTCTGCCAACAATCGCTCAGGTCAGGTACCAAGGGTTTAGTTTGACGACAGCATCCACACACACTCACAACTCACACTTCACGAAAAGAAAGATGGGGTGCTTTAAGCAGCCTGTTAGTATCTCCCTCTGTAATCACATGACTCTGGCCTATGGCTAAGCCTGACTCATCAGTCACCATTTAATTGAATTTCCAAAGAAAGGCCCAGCCCTCATAATGCTGCTGAGCACTGCTAGGGTGTGCTGAAGGATTAGCAGGACTTTGCTGCACATTTTTTCACAACTCACCCATGAGCAAACACACTGTGTAAGCTAAGTGACTCAAAGCAATGTCAGCTTGTGGTAAAGTTTCGCAGCTACCAGTCATTGTTCCACAGGAAAAGAGCAGTCAGCGTTCTTATCAATGCAGTCGGTAGCTTAGCGGGAGGATGAGCTTGGTGTGAAAGCTGAGAAGTTCGTTAAGCTGTCGCCAGCTTAATGACATGTGGCGTGGATAACTCTTTAAACCTGGTTAAATTTTCAACTATGCTTTGGGGATTAAAAGGGAAGTGATGTCACTGTGATTTTCTAGACTGGGCCTAGACAGCCACGCACTAGCAGGGTTGGACAAGGCTAAGAAAGCTTAACATGGCAATTGAGGATGTTATGTATAAGGTGGGACTGATGACTTGAGTCACTTCTATAGGAAAATACTGTGTGTGTGTGTGGTCACAGCTGTATCCTGTGGGGTTCAGAGAGACACATGATCAGTGAGGGCATCTTAAATGATAAAAACGAAAAGAAAAAGGGGCTTTACAATAGCATGTCATAAACCACAGGCCTATTATGATTCCCCGTTTACAGAGCAGACGGTATAGTCAAAAGGGAATTCCCAGAACCTTACAATGGGAATCAGAGAAGCACTGGGACAAAGCAGCAGAGTTCAAGAGAATGTTCTGCAGGGCAGAAAAACATGCCCTGCACCCAAAGCCTCCGGCTAAACAGTAGAACCCAGACTAAGAGTCTACAGCCATGCTAGTGGCTCTGTGAAGCTGTACTTAAGCACAGTGGTGCTTTGGGTTAAATGCTAACATTGGCATGCTAACATATGCTTGATAACCATGCGTTTAGCAGGTATAATGTTTACCATTTTCAACATCTAAGTTTAGCATGTTAGCATGCTCACATTGCTCATAAACAAATATGGTACAAATGCTAGATGTAAAGCTAAGGGATCACCACATTGACCCACGCCACTAACATGGCTAAAAAGCATTAGCACAGTCTGTTAAGACCAACTTCTATAAGCCTTGGAAAAACAGAAGGTGAGGCCACAACACACAGTATATCATTACATCAGTAGTCTGCAGTAGATGGGCTACAGCAGGCAAACAGCTCCAACCTAAGCACCACGAGGGAGACTCCAGTTCTGCACCATTTCCTCTCATTTCCTAATGTGTCCCTCCCAATGTTTCTCTTCTCTTCTCTCTTTCCTGAACTGGTTCCCATATGAAGAGCATTGTGGCCACCGTGGAAATGACAGGCACATTCAGTTTCCTACAGCTTCCCTCTCACAAAACTCACGGTTAGGATCGGATCACGGATTGGAGCCATGGATCATTTGTTGGATAATAAAAAAAAAAGAAAAGTGAGACAAATAACTTTGTTTTCCATGTATTAGCCTATTTATTAAAGAAATAAACACAGCTCCCATCACTGACAAACCAGGGTGTTGTCTTTTAAAATGATAATACAATTTTCTCTCGTAGCACAATGTCTACACACTGTTACTGTTTTGTTCACTACCCTTTTTCCATCAAGATATATAACGGGTAAGTCAAAGTGCATATCCCATACCGGGGATTTAAACGATGCGGTAGGCCTCTCAGGCTCTTCCTTCCCTCCGCTAGACATGATATGTTGGAATTCAATATGCCCCGTTCACATGAAAAACCTTTAGCAATTCAGGATAAAACACAGCACTCGTTCTTGCATCTTTTCACTGCAACTATGCATCCAGATTTTGGGAATTGTTATTTAAAATGTAGACAACAGCGGCAGTAAAAGTGTATGTCACACTCTGATGGTTCAAATTAATCCGTGGTTCACGTGTGCCGAACCGTTGGGGGAGATCCATACAGATCACAGATCAACTGCGATGCGTTACACCACTAATACAAACTGAATCTCAAAGGTATCTTATCCACCATACATACTTCTTACAAGTAGAGGTGGACAAAATATTACAATCACCCACCAACATAATGCTATCAAACTAACAAAAATGACCAACAACCTCTGATTTAATGTTCGCATAAACGGAACATTATAATTTTCACACAACATGATTTATTGCATTGGTATTGATTTGGATTTCATTACTATAGACTGTTCTAGTGTACCTATTAAACTGGTAACTGTGTATATCAAAGTGAAGTTGGCGTGGAGGTTAAATTTGTTCTTCTGAGATGTGATACATTTATATTCCCACCACACACAGCTGTATGCAGCCAGTCAGCTAGTCTGAGGCAGGATAAAACAGCATGGGATGTTGCTTTAATGTTTTCGTGTTGCTGTTGCTACATTCAATATCAGTAAGTTGACCGACCAACTGGGTGTGTGTGTGTGTGTGTGTGTCCACGCATGTGAATCCTCTTTTAGCAGTCCCAAACAGATCTTTGTTATGACAAGTCAATAAGCAAGACCATTTGTGTCCATCATGTCTCTGTGTGTCTCTTCCTTTCTCTTTCTTTCTGCCCTTTCCCCCCCTCCTTTCTCTGCCCTCTCCCAGTGAAGCCCATCTAACTGACTGGAGCGCTTTCCCCTCTCAGACATGAAAAGCCACGGCTATTACAGCCAAGTCATGCTCAGTTTTATATTTAACAGTGTGGGTAAAGACGGATGGTGGGGGGTGGGGGGGGGGGGGATCGGAAGCGGTAGGGAAGGGCAGAGGGGACTTCAAAGCATGCTTTCAGAACGGGATTTTCAGCTTAAATCCACATAAGGAAAACAGTCATCAGTGGGAGCCAACATTATTTTTGTCTTCTAAGAGGAACGCTCGCCTCGGCCATTTCAACAATACAAAATATGCGCAAAGATGTATGTACATGGCTGTGGGGGCGTCTAATGACATAAAGCATTCAAGGGAGCTTTAACCCCAGTATGTGTTCAACACTGGCTTCTATACAAATGCTGAGCGTACTGAATAGCGAGTAGCAAGGATTTAGGCTTACTGGAATGGATATACTGTAAAGGGCAGTCTTGAATATCATGTGCTGCCTTTGGATTTACAAAGATGGCATCAGAATTATGATATTTATCACACATAGAAGCACTCACTTACTGTTGGGGTTTGCTAAGGGTTTTTAATGTGGTGCATACCTCTTTGCTCTGTACAAGCTGTGGGCCCAGATCATCGGCTAAGGTGCTGTTCCTCCCAAAGCTTGACTTGAAAATCTACAGAGATAAAGAGGAGCGAAATTAGGTAGTGAAGTGAATGAGGAGTTCCAAAGGCAGCACTTTTGTCTATGTAACAATAAAAACCACAAGGAACCCCATGACAACTTACCGGGGACAAGGGAATGGGCTTCTCTCGCAAATACCTGGGGTTTTCAATCTGAAAGAGCAAATAGGAAAACTTTAGACCTCTCATTCTCTTCCTCCTCTCCTAACAAAGACTCAACACTACCAGAATCTAACCTACGCCCTGAGTTTGTCATAAACAATGTGGGGAGCACATCAAAAGCCTGGTACTGTGGCTGGAGTGTCTTCTATCAACTCTTGTCTGTTTAGAAAGACCGACTGCGTCGGGCTACTTCAAGGCATTGTGCGTGTGGCCAGCTCTGTTTCCGCTCTCAACCCCTCTCTGCTGTCCCAACACGGCCCTTTTGTCAACAGCCAGGACCGCTAATCTGTAAGCTATCCCCGCTCCGTTTACCGTCAGATGGAGACAAATGTGTATACATCATCGCCAAAACACTGACACGGCATGTTCTTTGATTATAATATGAAACACAAGAGACGAGAAAAGAAAAAAGGATGAGCCGCTAAACTACCTGAACATAAAAGTGTCACAGTCCAAGTGACACTGCAGCATTACATTAATGCAGCTCACTAACTGTGACACAACTGTGCGTGTTGACAACCTGCTATTTTCCTTCCACTATTTGACATTTGTTTATGACCCCATTATTTTCTTGTGAACTCACGCTATCATACAGCATTTCTCTCTCATGCACTGAGGCTGTCTGTAGGGGCTGCAAACTAAAGGTAAGATCACGTCCTTTCAAAGCAGAAGAGCTGACTGTGGAGATGACAGCAATGACGCCCAGTAAGCAGTTCTGCTGCTAATCTCTTCAACATTGGCATTAAGGAGGAGAAGAAGGAAGAAGAGTCAAAGGAGGAGGAAGAAGAGGAGGGTACCGTGGGACTCATTCAGTGGTAAAGGAAAGTATTTAATGTTGTGAGGTGGCACAAACCACACAAAGCAGAATGAATGGGAGATGACAGAACAGGACCTGAAAGAACCTCAGCGCTTGGGTCTAAAATAGTAACAGCTACTGTACGAGGATAAGTCACAATCTGTTCTCTCAGGGGGAGCCAGTGACAGGTGAGATAGATGAAAGTGGCTCTGTCTCCCGAGTAAGGCTGCCTGATGCAGGTAAAAACAGGCCAGACATATTGTTAGCTGACATACTGTAAGCCCTCGACAAAAGGGGACATCCGGCTCGACTACAATCAGGTTTATTATAAACTGTAATCCTTGCGCACACAGAAGGATGCATGCACAAAAACAGACCACTCAATATAGTCAGTGCAGAGCAGCATCAATGGTGCGTGCCATGTTGTGTGATGAATTGCTGCTTAAATTTGGCATCGACAAAAGAAAAAAAAAAAAAGTATTTACCAAGTGATGAATCAATCAATATCCTTCTAAACTAGTGCCCAGACTGAAAACAAGAATGGGATTTCTTTTTATACCCACAGACAGCCAGTCATCAGATTTGATTGAGCACGGCCCACAGGGCAAGGAAGACATGTAGACTAAATGCTGCGGTGTAATGCTGGCACAGTGCGATACTAAACTTGGACTCGGTGCACACGTAGGCCTGCGCGCACACTGTATTTCTGTGTGCCCACACACATGCTCCTGTGTGCACATGTTTGTCCGGCCTCACAGCTGGCACAGCGTCCTGTGTCATTGGAACCTGACGTGGATGGATGGACGGACACAGAAAAGGAACAACACTCCACATCACAAGGCGTGGGTCTCCAGCCAAACAAACACACCGTGATTGATGGCTTCCTAGTTTCGGACTAGCGTTGAGCAAGCCGCCAGCACACCCACCTAACCACAGACAATGGATGGCCAAGTGGCAGAGACTACATTTAAATTCTGTATTGTATGACAAAATAGGCCTAGTTTTTGCAAAATTTTCTCTAGTTTAAAGGTTTTTACCCTTTAATAGCAGGTCAGTGTATGCTCCACCTAACTTTAACACTCAACTCCCCTTAGGTATAAAACTCTGCTCTAGCACACAAGCCACAGACTAACTGAAAGATGGTACAGATGGTCGTCCAGCTGACTCAGGCTTTGTGTCTCTTACAGAAACTCTTATCCGAGACTAAAGCAATCTGCTGTCTACTGTCCAGTATGGCCACCATGCTGACTAAACAGACTTTATTACATTAGAGGTGAAATGAACAAACCGATATGGACTGCTTCAGAACATCTAAAGCAAAGCTAAAGATGTTCCAGATAGAGTGACGCTCGGCTGTGCTGAAATTTCGTAGGAACTGGGCACTTTGAAGCAGTGCATCTATAAAACTTCTGTAAACTCAAAGGGGGTTTGTGTGTGTGTGTGTATGTGTCGGTGCTTGTGTGTGAAGAAACATCTGTTGATTTGAAAGATGCAGGCTTTCGGGGGAGGGGGGGGGGGGGGGGGGTTTCCAAGCAATTCCTCTTATATGCGCCACAAAACAGGAGTTCCGAGCGTAGCAGTGCAACGCAGAGAGAGAG
>JAVQJD010104292.1:0-33066 GCA_036023655.1 Nannoperca australis
CCCCCCCCCCCCCCCCCCCCCCGGACATAAAGCAGAAGCAGCAGAGGGCAAAAGGTATTAGCAGCTCATAAAAAGGCACTTTAGCTGCTCCCATTATGGGGGTGGGGGGGACATCACAAAGATGGAAGGACAAAGATAACAAATGGGAACGATAAGGAATGCGGGAGGGTGTGATTTTAGAAATGACGGCTAAAAGAGGACGTCTTTTTTTTGTGTGTGGAAAAGTTAAAAGAAACAGAGCACAAAAACGAAAAAAAGAAAAACCTATTTCAATCCCCCAAAAAGAGGATGACGGCACGCGTTGAGAGAAAGTGCGCCGGTGCCGAGGCGCTCGCCTGCCCGCCGTAGCCTGCAATTTCTGTGGGGAAAGTATAATCAGCTATAAACGCACGCATCCTCTCTTTCAAATCCTTCACTCCCCGCCCACTAGATACAATCCTTTCCTTTCTTGTATTTTTTTTTTCTCTCCCCTCATTCACTCCACCAGGACGTCAACGAACAGACACACATTCACTCTGTTTGGACAAGAACTCAATACCAAAAGCTGGACACTATTTCCTTCTTCTTCTTCTTTTTTTTTTTTTTAAGCTCCGTTTGGGAACAGGATTTGGAATAAGCTTCCCCCCCCCCCTTCCCCTTTATTTTTTTTTACTCTCTTTGATCCCCTCTAAGGATCAGACAGCCTGGCAGAAAAAGTTGTGACGGATTTTGGAAAAAATAAAAAGGTCCAGAGAGACACAGACGGAGCTTTAGCCCTGAAGGTTTCTTCAGAGGAAACGGGAGACAGATAAAGAGGCAGTGGTAATCTGAAAAAGGGAGAGAGAGACGGAGAAAGAGAGGGAGGGAAGAGCACAGCTGTTGTGTGCCGAGAAAATAGAGATAAAGAAAAAGAAGCGAGGAGGTGCACAAGTGTGAAGGGCGAAGGGGAAGAGAGCGACAAGGACAAAAGGGGACATACGTGGGAGAGGAGTAGTTCAAGTTGAAGGTCAAGGGAGCCGCAAAAAGAAGACAAAGCGAAGGGGTGGACAGACACCTGACCGTCAAATCGAACAAGTGAGAATGGAGAGCGGAGCGGGACAAGAGGAGAGACTTCCTCTGAAGTGAACGAAAGGAAAGAAAGAAAGAAAAGGGGACGACTCCCTCATCATGTTTTATTCAGCTGCCTACCCAAATTCAAACAACCTGTGCCGGAAGAGCAACTTTGTCCCGGGATAGAATGAAGAGAGGTGCGAAGAGATACCCGCGGACTCTGTGATACCCTCCTCCTTTTTTCCTCCTCTTCACCTCCGACTCCTCCACCTTCCTCTCCTCCTCCCTTTCTTCCGCTTCACACCCAGCTTACCTCCTCCTCTGCCCTGATATCTCCTCTCCTCTCCATCCCCTCACTATGTGGATACCAGCCTTGCTCCTATGGATTCTTAATATCAGCAGTTTGTGCTCAGGACAAGACTATATGGACTATTACCAAACTGGAGACATGGGCACCGAGGTGAGACATTCCATTTCTCCATCATCTATAAAAAAATACAACAAATTTCACTTCTACAGCTTTTAAACGAGTGTCTATTGTCGATTCCACACAGATGACAAATTAAAGGCAAAAAATCGGAGTGAAAGATAAATGTAGAGGTATGAAAGAAGTCACCGGACCCAAATTATGGGAGATTTTTGGAGCAGCTGCTAGTTAGGCTGCCAAAGCTCAGTTCTCATTGAGATCAAGATGTAATTTATAAGAGAGACCTGACAAACAAGATGATCCATCCCGTGGTCCATACAGGAAATCACTAGCCCGGTGTAGAGAGGATTCTTTCTGGTTCAAGAATCTGGAATTAGAACTATAATCAGCATAAATAGACACTGGAACGCCCGGTTGTAATTAAATATGTATATGTATATATATATATATATATATGAAATGAATAGTAGGGGAGCAGCTGTGGTGCTATGAGCCGGTCTAAAGCCTGAGTTCCGGAGTTGAGCGGTGATCCGGCGAGTTCAGACACACACAGAGCAGCTTAGACGGAAGCCGGCAGTTGTCAGGGTCACAAGTGCAACCACCTTTGTGTCTGTTAATGCTGGTTTACGAGCCAGCCAGGAAACGATTCGGTGTTCGGTTTCAAGCTCTGTTAAGTTCCGAGAAAAAACGGGTTCTTCGGTGGAAGCGTCTCTTTCAAGTTTAAAAAGCTTCCTGGGAACCCCAGTCAGATATTTGTACGGGACCGGCCAGTTATCAATAAGAGCAGAGAAGACGAACGAAAAAGACAAGTGCGTGTTTTAGACGTTACGACAGCTTCAGACGCAAGACGTTTATTGGAAAACCGAGTGACAAATGCATGGGCGTGTACACGTGCGTGTGTCTGCGTGCCAGCAGCATCTAATGATGGACCCCAGAGCACTGGCCATTCGTCCACCATGACCTCATAGTCCCACGGTGATGACCTCATGTCATGGGATCTCTTAACTGCTCGAAGGAGAGAATAGGGAAGGACCAAAAGAAAAGGAAAATCTGGGAATACCTCAAAAGAAAGAGAGAAAAGAACTGTAGAATTGTATGACAATATGATGTAAAGACTCTATAGAGCAGCACAGAATCTAGGTGGGCGGTCATCTGCCTCGACCGGTTGGGTTGAATAAGGGGGGGGGCAGGTGGAAGGAGAACATGAGGGCAGCAGGAGCAACCACAGAGTATTATGGGGGTTTCTGTGGTAAATTGAGCTCAAATACAAAAAAAAAGCCCAAAAGAATCTGTAAAAAGTGTTTAAATTAGCAATGCTACAAAATAAATATATTGGCAACTGAAGCCTCTAATCCAAATCATTACAATTATAAAGGCTGTTTGTAACGGTGAAGCTATGCTTTGCATGGTAATTGTCAGCGCATACAGTTGGGTTTAGGGCTTTTTTTTTGGTAGCCAGCCAAAGTAAGACATCTCGTGTTCACATACAACCATAAAGTCATGCCTTCGCTGCTAGTTCCACAACTCACATTAAGATGGTTTTATGCTATACCGATACAAAACTTTGGTTGGCAGCATGTTCGACTAAAAACCAAACTGATCGGATTTTAAAGGAGGAACATTTATCAGTTCCCGCTAAGAAACAACAAAAAAAGTCGCCTCAGTTTTGCTGAAATAGATCAACTTCATGTGTCATCCAGATATGGATATCCAACATGGCTGCCAGGCAGGGTTACATCACCTGAAAGTCATTTATAACCAAAAAGGAAGATCAGGAGAATTAAAAGTGCATCTAACATGCCAGTATTTTGTAGCCGTGCTAGCTGCTTGGCTCAAGCGATGGCAAAGCCCATCACTTTGGTCAACACTGTAATATCTCAATGGATTTATGAAACTGTGTCTTACTTTTAGGCAATAACTAAGCATCAAATGTACATTTAGTTTAGTTCTAATTAGCAACGGTTAGCATGCTAGCTAAGGCTCAAAAATATACCTGCTACATCGCGACATCAGCAACGTTAGCATGTTGATGTTAGCTTTTAGCTAGCAGAGCAGCTCGCGTGGCTGTTGACTCACAGTGTATTCTATACGATGCCGTTCAAATTCAGGGAAAGGAAGACAGAAAGAGGAGGTATAAGATAAATGACAAGAAAATACAGAGACAGATGAGATGGATGGAAGAAAGGGAGGGTGAGGGGTAGAGAGAGAGAGAAAGAGACAAACGGAGAAGACTGATAACAACAGAGATCTGGTTTCTGTTTAGTCAATGCCAGGTGTGCCAGTCCGCTCCTGCTCAGCCTGGGAAACCAAACAAGCGCCCTCGCTCCCTGGAGGAAGAATTAACACGTGACCCCCCCCCCCCCGTAACATCTGTTACACAATTAACCTTTTATCTTTCAGCCGCTGCACCTCCACAGTGTAGAATAGAGACATCTATCGTGACGGCAGAAACAAAAATGATTATGTGGATGACTCACAGCTGTAATGGTCTGTAGAGAGATATCTACTGTAAACTGACATTTCCTGCACGGACCTGGTCTACCACAAAAAGTCCTCTTTGTACAATAATAATAATAATAATAATGTGGGTGTTGGCTGAGCAGACAATCTCCAGACTGGTCCATTTAAGCAGGCCTAACGCTGCGTTTAAGGACTCTTACGTAAAGAGACTTGAAGTTTGGTAGTTTGACTTGAAAAGTAAAGCAACCAAAAGGGCTTTGAAATTAAAATTGGAGTTCAAAGAAATGTTCCCCACCAGTTAATCGGGTCAGATTACAGCGTCAGGCTGAAGGGCACCGCAGCAGCGGGGGCAGGTATTTTGAAATGTTATCACACCGCCTTAGGTGATGTTTAAAATGCAGAGTATAACTGCTGTAAAAGGAGAGAGCCAAAAAGAGACAGAAAAAGAGCAAGAACGGCCATACTGAGGCATAAAGACAACGCAGACTTAGCTTCCTTGTGTGCTCGAACGCACCAAAGTGTGTGTATGTGTGCACGTAGGTGAGGAGAGGACACACGTACCCATAATAACTGCAACATGTCACAACACATTGGTAGCTGAGGTATTCACTGTTTCTCCAGCTCATACCGGTGAAGCTTACGCTGTAAATTGTGCAGTATGTAAATCGTTTCCCCCCCAAAAAAAACCCAACCCGGAAAACAAATCGCCCTCAATTCTAACATTTCAGAGTAAATAAGAGTAATGCAGTTATTATGTTATATTATATCTGACAGCCAAAATATAGTGGTTATCTATGAACTCAAGGCTTTGTGGCAACACATGCGGAAATGTTGCGCTATTAAAGCCACATATGCTTCATTCTTGTATTCCAGGCTCCAGTGTTGTCAGACGACCAGCCCAGTTTGCAGACAGTGACGAGCGTGGACCAGCTACTGCAGCTCATATACCCCGAATACAGTTTGCTCCAGAACTGCCTGAGGAAGAAGTCATGGCGCGCCTCCTCGGCGAGCCCTTCGGTCCACTCCGACGACGGGGACCTGTGGGGTCAGCCGAGGGAGGAGGCTCTTTTCAAAGTGGACGGGACTTTGGGAGGTAAAGCGCTGAGATGCACCTCCAAACGAGTGCAACGACTGAGTTCAGACTAGTGCTTTCGTGTGTGTGGAGCAAGCTCGTAGTCAAAGAGTTAGGCTCTTTCAAAGCTTGAAGTGTGTTTTTGTAAATACTCCTGGATTTGATCCAAATGTGTTCAGGATATCATGTTAATATAAAAAAATAAAAAAACATAAATGATTCATGATAGCCTCGACATCAGGCCATTCTAGTTTTTTAAAACACTAGACAGACAAAAGTAAGTGGCGAGTGAAAAGAAAAATGGTGAAAAGAAGCCTGGTTGGAAAGAGGACTGGAAAATGAAACGTAGAACCATTATTGGAGAGGTTGGTGATTTCCTGCCATCTCCCAAAAACCACTAATAACATCAATTAAGACACAAAAGCTCTCTTCTATCCAGATTCAGGCCATCGGCGAACTAAAAACCCCCAGTTGCTTAATCACACGTGTCTTCAGTCATCCTAGAGGAGATCCAGCGGACCTCGTGCCAGCCCAGAGAGGTGTGCGTCGAGGTCGCCAAAGAATACCCAGAGTCCACCAGTCAGTTCTACCTCCCCCGCTGCGTGGCGCTGCACCGGTGCGGAGGGTGCTGCACCAACGAGGCCTTTTACTGCGCGAACACGAGTCACGCGCTCGTAAACAAGACGGTAAGTGGATTCCCTCCCGCCTTTCTTTCTCACGTCAGACACATGTAGAATTATTTAACACTCGCTCACATTACACGACCGGGTGGGCATTTTTTTCTCCTCTTACACCTCAAACTGCCTCAGGAAAGTTGATCTGAGCAGTTATGCGGCCCAAAAAAACACTCACCCGTGTCCTAAAACGTGCCCTACTGCACAGGTTCTATTGGCATTTATGCAATCTTGCAACCACTACATCAGTACCGTGCTTTTCTGGACGGTTTGTGCAGCACACGCCTCTAAACCGTTGCCTGTCTCCCTGCCAGCTGATGGAACTGTCCCCGCCCAGGATGGATCGCTCCGTCGTCATGGTGACCTTCGTCAACCACACGTCGTGCGAATGCCTCTCCAAGCGGCCGCTCCACTCCATCATCAGGCGGGCCGCGACAGATCACCTGTGAGTGGCGGTGGGAGGGGGGAGGGGGCGTGCGCGTCACCTGCGATGCGTCCGTGCGTTTATAATGTGTGTGTTTGTCTGGATGTGTCCGCGTAGGTGCTCCCCACCCGAAGACCCCTGCGCCTCGGGGTCACTGTGGGATCCGGTGAACTGCGCGTGCGCCTCTGCAGACGCCATCAACTACTCCGAGACTGGTGAGTGTCCGCGAGCTCAGTTTAGATCACCAAAGTCAAGAACAAGTACCGTAATTTCCGGACTATTTCCCCCACGCTTTGAACCCTGCGGCTCAAACAACGATGCGGCTAATTTATAGATTTTTACGGGCTAACGAGCTTCGTGCCGCCAAAACATTTAACCTCGTGACACCAGACCAATGAAATTACCGGTCACAGGTCACAGTGGACCAATGAAACTGTTCGAATTAAAACAAACGCACTCGCGCTAAATTCTTCAGATGGGTCATTTTGCGCTTCGTGCTGCACACACTCATCGTGGAAAATACGCAAAGAAATGCATAGGATGCAGCTTTTAAGCTAAAAGAAATCGATCCGGCTGTCGAAAAAAGAAATAGAGCTGCTACACGTAAGCTTGGCATAAAATAATAATTTTTTTAACCAGCCGTGTTACAGGCACTGTTCGGGAAAAAAAGCATTTATTTAATTAAAAGTAAAAAAAAATCTTTCGGTGTACCATCTTTCTGTGTAAATATCTGATGTTACAGCGTAGACACCTGCGGCTTATAGATAAGTGCGGCCTATATATGTACAATCATTTTTTTCTTTTTAAATTTAGTGGGTGCGGCTTATATTCAGGTGCGCTCAATAGTCCGGAAATTACGGTAGTGTGAGGATGTGAGCAGCAGAGACTTTAAACCTTGAAACAAACACAACACCGGGTGAGTTCACTGAAGGAAGTGGAAACCACCTGCTGCAGGGTTTGTCAGAAAGGGAAAAAGACGGCAAAAGCTCTTCCAGTGTAACCCCCCCCCACACACACACACACGCCCCCAAACACGTTGTAAACAGAAAGAAATATAAGACGTGTGTTCTTTAGAAGTGTTGAATGCACCGTCACCCATCAATGTGGCTGCACCTGCAACTGAGCAGGTTTTTCGCGACGTGAGACAGATTTCACTTCAGTTTCAAAGGAATATTTGTGGGAAAACCCCAACGCCAAAGCCAGATAATGATAATAATGATGATGACGGTGCCCGGGCGGTAAATGAAACGACAATGTTTATTCAAACGCAACGTGAGAAGTGAAAGTGTCTTTGAGGCATTCTACTTGTACAATCACGCGGGGAACCGC
The DNA here is from genome assembly GCA_036023655.1 of Nannoperca australis. Taxonomy (NCBI): domain Eukaryota; kingdom Metazoa; phylum Chordata; class Actinopteri; order Centrarchiformes; family Percichthyidae; genus Nannoperca; species Nannoperca australis. The sequence continues at coordinate 7,416 of JAVQJD010104292.1, forward strand.
AGCGCCTACCATCTCCAGCTACTTCGGCTTTGTCTGATAATAAACCGGCAAACCTAAAAGCTCTAAAGAACAGACTGAAAATAGATTCTGAACGATCAGAAATACAAATACAAACACATTTCGAACCTGCACGAACCTTTTGGACGTGGTTCGATAGACCTTTTCCACGGAATTAAAGCAGATTTAGTGTAATAAACATAAGCAGAGAAAGTGATCTCCTCTCTGGGGCTGCGTCACAGGAACGTGACACCTACAAAGCTCAACAACGGATCGAAAAAAAAGAAGTTTTAACCGAAACCTCAGGGGAGCATCAAAGTCAGTAGGGTTCTTCCTCTGGGGGGTATGAACGTTCTGTAGTTTTAGAGAGATTTCAGTCTGGACACACGTTTTTATCAACGACTGAAAGCTGAAACAAAGCTGGAGAAACAACTAAACACTTTATTTCCCCCCCCCCTTCCATGTGGCTTTCAGAGGCGCTGAACTCGGGTCTTTTGGCTCTCTGCGGGCCCAACAGGGTCCTGGACCAGTCCACCTGCGGGTGCGTCTGTCGAAACGGACTCACCGAGGACAGATGCAATCCGGGCTGGAAACTGGACCACAACACCTGTAAGGAGGAGTCTCGGTTGTGGGAAAATGGTTCTTGTTACACCGCTTGCTTGCTGTTTGAAAGCGTCCTAAAGCCCCAGAGTCTGGACCGCTGCCTGGACCAGTTGGGCAAGTGGAAGTGAGGAATGCTGGGAAGACGGGAAGAAAGAACAAATGAATGGGAGGGGATAGAGTTTTAACGTTGTACTTTTCCAAACCAGTGCTCAGTGTTTCTCTGTAGTGTGCATTTTTCTTCAGCTACCAATTTACTTTAAATACACCAAGTTGCTAAGAAGAGGGCTGAAAACCATCAGGAACACAGACAGAGGGAAGTAGGGCTTTATGCAAATGTCTATATCTGTCTGTTCACGGTCAACCCTTTCCACTCTCAGGTGAATGCCAGTGCGAAGGTCACGGTGAGGGGAAGTGGTGCCCCACCGGCCAGCGGTGGGACGAGGAGCTGTGCGGCTGCGTGTGCGCCGCAGAGTGTCCCGGGAACCAGCCCCTGAACCCCGACACCTGCCTGTGCCAGTGCAGGGAGAGTCCGCAGTCGTGTCTGCGGCAGGGCAAGAAGTTTAACCCCAACACCTGCAGGTAGGTGCAGAGAACGACTCGTACCCTCTACACCCTCTATATTCTACTGTTTATTATTCTTTTTTTCAATAACTTTATTGAGCACTGCAACTGTATCAAAAAGCAATTTCCCTTCTGGGATCAATAAAGGATTCTGATTCTGATGATTTAAAGCAGCTGGAGTTTGTCATTGCACTGTTTGTCACTTCAGCGACGTCAAAGATGATATTTCCCCTCTGTCAGCATCAAAATATTTAGCAATCAGTCCTGTACTGTCTCTAAGTGACCGAGAACAACCATGTGAGTAACTCATATCCCACATAAGCCGGCTGCAAATAGCGCAAATACGCTCGCTTCCGTTCTGAATAAGCGTATCCAAGCGCGGTTTCCAGGTTACGTCAAAGTTATGAGTTCCTCTTTTTCACAGTTGCGTAAAGAAAAAGAAACCAACGGTTTCACAAAATGTACCAGCTGTACTGCACTTTTCCATTACGTGAGCACTCTCACTGCATTGCATGAAGGCACTGTCTGCCATATGTGGCCCCAGAACACACTCAAAACTACTTTTAAGAGAGCATAAAATATGTTTGCAACATTTTAGGTGATGTAACTGGGACTCTGGGGCCAAAGGAGGGCTACAGTGATCAGTACACAGGGTTTTAAAACATAAAATTTCTCCAGTGATAATTTTGATATTTGAGTGCTTTGATTAAACCTGCTTGTTACCTGGCAAACCGTAGCCTGTGGTTAGTGTGGCATTCCTGCGGTTCCTCATATTTGATCTGGCTCCCTCTTAAAAACTCTCAATAGACATGTCGTACATTCCAAACCCCGATAAGAAAAACTTTCTTTCTCATTTTTTTTTTCTTTTTTTGTTTCACGTTTCCATATGACCTTTTATGGATGCATGTTTTGCACGCGTGTCGCGGTTCCCACAGCCAGCACGCAAGAGATCAGCCTCCCTCTGACCCAAGAGGCCTGCGGAGAGACAGGCGGGCAGAGACAGATGGAGTGACAGGGGCAAGGCAAAACACAGTGCAGACGTGAGCTTTGATACGAGCGATTTCCAACGGGTGGCTTTACACATGTGGGAAAGTACTTCAAGTGAATGGGAAAGCGTGTCCAAACTTTTCTCACAAGTGACCTTTGATGGCAGCGTTTCTTAAACTTTCGGTGCTTACGAGGGCTGAAATAAATACGATTTTTACTCAAACCGAGACTCAATATGAGTTAAGTTTACTTTGTAGCAAAGTTGCAGCATTTTGACCTGCTTTTGTCCATCCATGTTATTGTTAAGTTTTTGGGGGTTTTTTTAACCTTGAAACTAAAAGTATTTAAGTTCAATTCAAATATTTCTCAGCTTAAAGCTCCAAATTCAGTGCTCTTCAAACTTAGCCTGGTTAAGTTATAACCTAAGTGGAGATATACACATCTCTAACATTAATAAAAACAGATTCCACCATTTGATCTTCGTAGAAATTATAATTATTTAGCTAGTAAAGTGTCCTGAGATAATTTAAAATATATAAAATTGAATAGCAACTAATTATTAGCTAGTAGTTTTTTAGCTTGTAACTACAACAGAATAGCTCAAACTACATTTTGGAGGTTGTGTTACAGTTTGTGATGCTACAGTGACTTAAGCTAGTTCTTTTGTTTGCTAGCAACCAATATCTACACATTACAAGTCTTTACTAGCTAAAACAAAATTTTGGAGGTTATGCTACAGTTTGTGATGCTATAGTGACTTACGCTAGTTTTTTGTTTGCTAGCAACCAACATACACATTACAAGTCTTTACTAGTTAAGACACGTTTTAAGTTTTAATGGCACTAATTAGTAAATCACTAGTTTGAAAGTTGGTAGTAGTAACTAAGAATCAAGGACTTTAATACAGACAAGCCAGTATGCACAAGACAACTCTTTTCATCATTTTTGTCTATTTTTTTATGTTTGATTCAACATCTGGTCACAGGAGGTGGTCCAAAAGAAGACCATACACCTACTGTGATTTTGAAGAGGAGAGTTATAACATAATCTTTCCAAAATCCTTCCCTCTCTGGCGAAACACTTTGTCTCGCGCACAAAATCGTTTGATGCACGCATAAACAAAACTTGGATCGGGGGTTTATCCAGAAGGGATGTGAAGATCTGAATAATCAATCATGCCAAGAGGATATAATCTACCCTGTGTTTTCTTTTTATCTCTTCTCTCTTCCACTCTTTTACTCCTCTCAACCTCACCCTTTTTTTCCTACTTTGCCCCCCTCTTTCCATCCTCCTCTTGATCTTTTTATTCCTGGCTTTTCCTCTCCTCTTCCTCCTCCTTCTACCTCTGTCTAGTTGTTACAGGTTGCCTTGCAGAAAGCCCAGACCCGTGTGCCAGACCGGTTTTTACTACATCCCCCAAGTCTGCCAGTGCATCCCAAACTACATGAGGCCTCAGTGGAATTAACCAATCACAGGCAGACAGAGGCACAATACTCTGTATGCCCTTCATTATGAGGCTAGAAACCTTTTGGCCTGAAGACAAACAGGCAGGAAGGAGGGATTGCATCTTGACAGGAGGGCAGGAAGGTGGAACTATGCATTAACCTGTACTGGATTACAACAGACTACAAGCAGCACTTGGAGTTTTATTAATGCTGTCTGTGATCTGACACAAAAAGGGATGGGAGTGCTTCCCAGTGAAACAAAAAAGGCCAAAGAAAACCCCACCCTTATGCAGTAAAACTCATAAAAGTGGAGTAATCTACGCCAAAGAGAGAAAATGATGAGATAATTGACTCTCTGGGACTTTTTCCCCCCTAACACTAATAACACGATCCTGACTTTAAGCAGCCAATCACACCTGGAGGCTGCCTGAAAGCTGCCTGAAAGCGTGACAGCAAGGGGCGGTATGAACCAATCGGACTCTTGAGACTTCATCCCAGCGGCTGCAACGTGTTCGAGCAAGACGTTCAACCACCGACCTGCTGGAGAAATAGAAAGTGGAATAAAATAACAACAGACCGGACTCCATGCTTTTTTTTTTCTCGATTAAATAAGCTGTAGGCAACATCACGCTTTGGCAGCCGTGAGTCACAAGATATTTGAGAGGTTGAAGGATTTATTTTGCAGAACTCATATAATGTGATGTTGCCGGGGGCCTGATACTCCACCTCTTTCAGTAGAGGTGGAAATGGTGGCAGTATCTTTTGGTTTTTGGTGCATCTTCCATCAGCCTACTCGTTTATTTCTAAGATAGTCGAGGTTTAATGCCAAACCCTCTTCAATTAAACGCTCATTTAGACACTCCCAAACAGCTATTATATCCTCCAGTTTCAACTTGCCTCTACCGTAAAGATTTCACTCATACATGGCTGAATCAAATCACAACTGAGGGCCACACTTGGATACAGTTGTAGATCTTCTGGTAATTTAACTTTACACACTCTTATTATTAATATTATTTGTAAATATTTAAAATCTTTTTTTTTCATATTTAAAACTGATATTTTAAAGATGGAATCATGTGTAGTTGTAAAATACTGTATTTAAGTCACTATCATAACTGAATATTGTTTTGGACTGAAACTATTTACATGTCTTTGTACTTCAGCAGTTTTAATTATTATGGAGAATTTGAATTCAGTTTTTTATTATTATTATTGTCCGTTTTGCCTCATTTAGACATCTATAATAATAATTTTAGGGCTCAAATCTACACTAAATGTTAGGATGAAGATTTATTGCAGTGTAGAAACGATTGTAGTGTTTGTGCTATATGGATGTAAAGAAAAGCTGAAACTCTTTTAATCATGCTACTATTAAATATTTAAAGTAGTTTCGAAGTATTGATTAAAAAACCTTGTCAGACTGTTTGTGTCCCTGTTTTGTTAATGTTGAATGTTTTATGTTTTGAGGGTAAGTTGGTAGCATAAACAACATTACTGTGTGTGTTATGGTCGAATTTTGTAGAACATTGAAAGACAAATTTTATCATGTTAAACTCGACAAAATGAAATGCTGCGTTGAGTGAAGTAAATTTAAATTCGGTCCAGCAGAACACAACCCACGCTAGAACGTTTCAACTAGCCACTAACCAAACTACTGTTAAAATGTTCACAGTATTTAAAAAAAAATTACATTTTGTTATTTTTGCTGAACGCCGGCCACTGTGGCTACATGTGATGGTTATTAGATAATGCTAAATGCTAACTTAGTGTACTAGAGAACAACTGTTTAGCATTTAGCTAAAATCCTAAGATATTGAAAAAGTAGCACAAGTGGAGAAGACGCATTAAAGCCAGCACACTGACTATGTACATTTTACAAGGTAATGTGCATTATACAACTATATTAACCTGAAGTTAGCTAACATTAGCCACCAAGCGCTACAGTCGTACCAGACCAAGGTCGTAGCAGCAAAACCCAGAATGTATTGAATTGAGAAATAGTGTCTATTTTGTTACCTGTGAATTCAACTTTTCATTTTGAAGAGGAACATAGTGTTGTTTTTCCTCTCAAAAGTTACAGTCTTGCCTTAACTGTTATATTTTCTGTGAATTTCATCACCCGGGTGGCAGGTACGTACTTTTGTTTTCTCACAAGAACTGTCATATTTGGTGTGAGGGAACCAGCCATAAAATAAACATTAAATGCAACATATTGTAGAATGTAACTTATTGTAAATGTAATGTAAATTCAAATTCACATACATAGCTTCAAATATGGGCCTGCTCCTTTAAAAAAAAAACTATTACATGTTTACTCTCTGCAACTAGAGGATGAGAAACGCATGTTACCTTGCTCATGTTTCAAATGACAAGGCAGAGAAAAGTACCTCCACCCCTCAACACACACCTGTGGGTGGGAACTTGACTCTTCCTGTGGACTCCCTCCTCTTCAGCAGTCTGTCTCTCTGTGTCTACCACAATAAACAAGATTGACTCAGATGGAAAACAAAGGGATCGCCTTTCTGTCTGGCCCCTGTGATCGTCTGCCTGTCTAACTGCTTCAAACACTCTAGCTTGTTACTGTAATTAATGGCTGAGAGGCTATTTGCGGTCATCAGTCATAGAAAGCCTTGGCTACCTAAAACGTTTAATCGCTGAGCATAATGTGTGTGAACATGAACAACTGCACCAAATCAGGAAATGATACGACTGACTGTGACTCATATCCACTTTTTGCTGCTCTACTGACGACTGGTGCAAACAGGATTTGTTTCAAAGTAATGCTACGTGCCATTCTCTAGAAATTGCGCTCTTGTTGCCAGAAAATGTCTTGGGTCGGTTGATAGGGCCTACAAATTCTTTTTCTGTGTTTCAGATTAGCTTCTTCTAATCTTCAAAGTCTGCACAGTGACAGAAGGTAAAGCAAGAACAATCATTTTTGAGTGGCGTAGGCCCTTTTCAATCCAGATAATTGGGTGAAATTTGCTTAATTTTCTGCCCCACTGATTTTCACCATCGTGCTAAAAGCCTAAGTATTTAAAATTAAGAGACTGGAGCTTTTTAAAAGGTCTGCAGGAGCTGACAGTTAATTACTATTTCCTTCATCTGGACATTTGTATACGGGCTAAAAGCATGGAACCGTGGTTTTGGGTTATGCACATTTGGGTTCCCCATTGGCTTTACCTTTGAAGTAGTTTCACATGTTGGATTGCACACTTTAATATTGGTAAGATGACACAAGATAATAGTTATTTAAAAAAGGCAAGAATAGATGCCATTTGAAAGGTTTTATTTCTTTTCTCTTCAGAAACAAAATATAAACCCGGCTCCAACACCCCCTTATATAATAAGCAATTGAAACTCTTCAAATATTTACAAAAGATATAAAATAAAAACAAATAAATATAACCCGCTGCTGCTCATTAAAGACTGGTGTGGCCTTCCTGGTAACACTTTAAACTGTAGTAGTTTATGACCGTTTCTTGTTGAAGGAATCCCCAAAAAGAGAACATTCGCCTAAAAAGAGAAATCACAATGTCTCTATGGCCTTAGACATTTGAGAATAAAGATAAAATTGAAAAATAGATGTTTATGAGAAAATATAATATAAGCCTGAATGGCAGCTGCTCCACTGACAGTGAATACTGAACAAATGATGATCAGTGACAGAACACAGCCGAATATTAAGGTGGGACACTGGACACATTGTTGTTTTGTTATTGCTAAAGGAAATACAGCTTGATGGACGAGTGGAGTCGGTACAGTGATAAATACAGTGGAGCAGCTTTGTATGTGGGAATCCTACTGTAAAAGCAAAAAGACTAAAGAGCAAACAATGTCTATTGTTTTTTGCGAGAGGGAAAAAGAAATCTGTTAACATAACTTAAAAACTCAGATTGGTGCACACTGACCTCTACTGGTTACTCTTGGTGCAACTTTGCAGAAGAAATACAATTAGTATTATTATTAGTAAAGAATTATGGGTAAAAATTCAAAAGACGATGCACTGATCTTACAGCTTTTCAAAGTTTAGACTCGGTCTAAATTATATGCAACCGTAAGATGTTAAAACAGCATGTTTTTAAAATGTTTAGTTAATTGTACAATCTCAGTCACTTTGAGAGTTTAAGCAGAAAGAAACTGAAAAAATCTTATGAGTAGAGTGCAAAAAGCAAACAACAGCATTATATGGCTTACGGGTGTGAAAAATAAGTATCCTTGTGATAGCAGGAGCAGCCTTGTCATCTTGCGTCAGTTTTTTTTTCTTCTTTTTTTCCTTTTTTCTTTTAAATCACAGCTTTCAAGAGTCCAGTCTTTAAGCCACGACGCTTCATCTCCATACCGGGTGAAGCAGCTGGAAACAGCACGGCGGTTCCAGAGCAGGCACTTCAGTACTAGCCGTTCTGGTAACAGTCTGACTGGGAGTCAGCCCACTTGTCTTTTATTGATCGGTTAGTTCGTGTGTTCTGGCCGCTCCTGGGCCTCGCGTTACAGGCACATGCTGCAGAACAAAAAAAAAGTCAGGGAATCCTTTCGGCTCTCGGCCTCCGTATGCACAACTCGTTTATTGAACAAGTCGTCCAGAGATTACCGATTCCGTTGAGGTATGATCCATCCAGGTCCACAAGTCCGTCTAGTATGCATCCAAAATGTTCAACTGTTGCCTGAAACAGAAAATAAATAAATAAAAGATTTAGAAATAAAAGAAAACAACGACAGAAATACCAAATTATATAAAGTTGAACGAAATGCCCAAGCGTGCTACGTTGACACTTCAATTTGCGGACTCACCCTCGTCATCGGAGTCAAATCCGAAGAGGCTGGAGCACTTCTGCAGCTGGAGGTGGCCCTGAAGGTCCTCGGCGCTGCTGAAGGTCACAAAACAGTTGGCGCAGCGCTGCCTCGGCGGGGCGGGCGTGACCTTCGCCTGCTGACGAGGGGGACTTTTCTGAGACGCCTGGAGAGACGGCATCTCCTTCCTCCGTTTTGGCATGGTGATGTACTTCTCGTCCAGGTACGCTGTGGGCGGCAGGCGCATGTACGGCCTCTTGCCGTACTCCGCCAGAGTGTCCTTGCACACTGTTGATTGTACGTCTTCGCTTGCCGGTTGTTCGTTCTCCATTACGGAGTAGCCAGGGCCGCCGACTGCGGACGGCTGCGTTTCCGCTGAAGTTTTCCCCTCCCCACCTACGGAGCTCTCCTCTCCGTCTGCTTTTGACCTCCTTTGAACTGCAGTTTTTGACTTTGCGGACTTCTTGGATGCCGAGGGAACAGCCCGCTCTTTGCATTTCTTCTTGACAATCTTTGCGTCGCCTTCTTTGCGAATATCCTTGCGCTTCTTGTTTGTCTTGTCGGCCTCTGAGCTTTTCTTTGATTTTGCCTTTTTCCTTCCCGTCGGCGTGTTCTCGTCGCCGGTCGTTTCATTTGAGCCGCCGGCTGCAGCAGCAGGGATGGAGGAACAGGACGTTTCTTCTTTTGCTTTTCCTTCCACACCAGGAGAGCTCGCTGCTGCCGCCGCTTTAGCCTCCGCCCGTCGGTGTGCAGATTTTGACATGCTTGGTTTTGGACTTTTCGTAGCAGGCGTTTTACTCGCATCTTTGCGCGGCCGTCCTTTCTTGACCAGTTTTTGGTCTCGTTTTTGAGGAACGTGCTTCTTCGACTTTTCTTCTGCCGCCGTCTTGTGCGTTTTCTCTCCTGAGGTGGCGGTTGGTGCGGTCATCTCATCCAAACTGTTAGCTGGGACAGGGGGCACGCAGTTGCCAGACTCGTTTGGTGTCAAGTCTGCGTTTCCTGCCCTTGTTTTTCCCTCCTCATCAACCGAGCCTTCTGCTGCTGCTTTGTCCTCAACCTGTGGGGCAGCAGATTTTGCCCTTTTCGAGGCGGACTCTGGGTCTTTGAGCGGACATTTCTTCTTAATCTCTGTGTTGGCTTTGCCATTTGTGACCTTGGGCTTCTTTGACTTGCTGGAGTCCGAAGACGCAGTGTGACTACCGTTCCCTTTAGGAGCCAAGCGTTTCGTCTTCATTTTGTCAGCGGTTATGGTCTGTGCTTTGTGTGCTGACGTGGATTGATTCAAACTGTTCGCAGTCACCACATCTGTAGAGGTATTATGCGAGGCCCCCTTTTGTTTAAAATGATTCTTCTTAACTTGCTTGTTCGCCGATCTCTTCGACTTTGATTCATCTTCAGATTCGACTACATCTCGGACATGCCGACTCGCTTCCTCTTCTTCTAACCTGTTGCTCACATTTGAGGTTTCTGCTGCTTTGGAGGGACATGGAAGCTGAGCTTCGCTCTTCTGGTCCTTCTGCAGAGCATCTTTTTCTTGCACAGCTTCGTTGTTTTGATCAGAAGTGTTTTCGTCATGCACAGCCTCCTTTGCCTTGGGAGGGCGCCCTCTTCTTTTAGGACCTTTCGTGTTTACTTTGACCTGCTTTTTCTTTAACTTGTGCCTCGCTTTGATATTGTGTCGTAACAACGACGACGAGATGACTTTGTGAGATCTGGGAGCCGTCAGGGTTGCGTTTGTTACTTTAACTTTTCTTAACGTTTGCCTTATTCTCAGATTAGGGACAGTAGGCTGCGCGGAGGTGTCCTTGTTAGAAAGATTCTTCAAGACGTGGGAATCCTTAGTCTCGTTGCTCTCTTTCAACAGAGGTGACCTGTGCTCTTCTGTGGCGGGAGGAGGAAACTTGACGTGCTTTCCTGTTGGCGGGTTATGTGTAGCTTGTCCTCTCGACTTACGAGCAGCCTTTACGCTCACAGTCTTATTTACAGCAGAGGTAGCCGTTTTATCTTCTGGCTCATGATCCAGTTGCTTCTTCCCAACTGGCGTGCTATGTTTGTCACTCGCTTGCTCAGTGTTCTTGTCTGGTTTGGTGGGTTTGGGAGCATAGTGTTCCCTTTCGTGGAGGTTTAGCGCCCAGAGACAAATAAATAGCTTAGAACAACCAGGGAGGCAGCACGCTGCCTGCAGCGGACTGTGCCTCCTGGCGTGGCGTCGCATTTCCATTCCGCTTTTGAACCTGGCGGCGCAACCCTGGTGGGGGCAAGGATGTCGAGGCGAGAGTCTGTGTCTTTCGACGTGGTGCTGAAAATGTTCAAAACTCCACAGAACCCGCATGCAGACGCTACACCTGCTGTTCCCAACACGGAACGCCAGTTCTAAAGGTTTCACCTCGCCATAGTGAACTTCAAGAGCATGGTACAGGAGTGCAACGCGCGTTTTTGACAGGTCGGTAAACCAAGCGCAACCATCCGCAGGACAGGAAACCTTCTCTTGTGGCCCCACGTTTCTCCCTTCAGCACCGAACTCGTCGTCCATCTGAGCTGATGCTGCAGAGGAATCCATCTCTGTATCTTGGTTTTCGTGCAGCCTGCGATTCCCAGCGTCGACGCTTGTTCTTTCTTGCGCAATCTCCTGCTGCTCAGGTTTCGGGTTTAAAGTGTTTGTCGGCTCGTCGAGCTCTTTCTTCTTGCCCATATGCCCGTTTACCTTATGAACAGGAGATTTACTATTAAGATGCTTTGTCAGGTAGTCTTTCTTTCCTTGTAAAGATGGACCTTCCACTGGCTTGTCATTGGATCTTAACTTTCTGGATCCAGGTGGGGTCGAGTCCAGAAGGCTTACTGATTTCGGACAGACAGCCGATTTCCTCGTTCTCCCGCTACTCCGACGCTCGGAAGACACGTTTGTGGACTTAACTTTGGCAGAGGTCTTAGGTGTGGCGATATCTTTGGTCTCAGAGACGCCGTTTTCTTGGGCGTTGTTACCAGCTGACTCTTTAATCCTCTTTAGCTTCTCAATGTGATCAGACAGGTGCATCATGGCCAGGAGGTCATCTTTAAACATCGTCCCGCAGAACATGCACTCGTCTTTACGGTAATGGAACATGGCATGTGCTACAACACGGCTTCCCTTAAAGACCTTGTTGCAGAAGGTACAACAGTACTCCAACTTGGATTCCTCGGATTCCGGTGGCGTTTCCATTGAGTCACTGTTCTCGGGTGATTCTGGACTAATATCCGGAGATCCCTCTTTCATCCCTAGCACATCAGCAACTGCAGAGGCCCCCAGTTCCGGTTCAGAGCTGGAGGTGGTGCGTAATCTGTGAGGAACTTTCGGTTCACTACCACCTGTTGCCTCCTTGGAGACACTGTCCTCTGCAGCTGGCCGTTTGTGGTTCTCTAGATCTCGACCAAGTGCCTCAGGTGCAAGATCAGTCACCATTCCCGTTACTAATGTCAGAGCGGACATGTGATTTATACAGTCCTGACCTGTCGGTGTATAACTAACCTCGGTCTTACTTAGCGTGACGATCGATTCTCCAGGGCGTGTGTTATTTTCACAAGGCACATGTCGCTTTGAGAGTTTTGGCGAAACGTCCGCGACATCCACGCCGGGAATGCTATTTCTTACAGCGGCGAGCGCCTCTGGAGTGTCGGCTGTTGCTTGGGCTACAGGATTTTGAGAGGAGAATGACTTCAGTTGTCGTTTCCCATCTCTGAGAACGTCTCGAGGCTGTGGGGGAACGAGATCAGCGGCCCGAGCGGTTGAAACGTTGGCCGCGTTAGAGGCCGAGGGGATTTCATCAGCAACCCCCTTTGGAACCTCGGCTGAAGCGTCTGTTAAAGTCTGAGCTTCAGAAACCTTTTCGAAACCTGGGAACTGAGTCACTTTAGAGGTTTGTGAGGCAATGGTGACTTTCATCTCAACAGCAGACTGTTTGCGGTGCTCTCTTGCCGAAGCTATGGCTTGAGCTTGCTGGACCTTACCTAACGTAGGGGCTTCACTTGCTTCGGTTGCGGGTTTCTCGCAGAGCTCATTCGTTGACGCGAGGGTTTGCGAGGCCTTTCTTGTGCTTTGGGTTGGAAGGGCTTTCTCTGCGATTTGGGATTCTGCCACTTCAGCCACTGCTGGCGTTGGAGAGGCGATTCCACCTTTCGCCTCAGGCTTCTCGCAGAGCTCTCTCTGCGGATCTTTTGGGGGGCTTCCTTGCGCGGAGGAGCGCGTGATTGTCGACACCGAGCCTTGCACGTTCGGCCCGTTGCCTTTCCCTCTCGGCCGTCGAGTGTAGCAGTGCAAGTGCTGTACGAACATAGCTGCGTCCCGCGCTCGGAGAATCACCTCCTTGCGGTGAACGATCTTCGCGGGTTGTGGCGCGGCAGGAAGCTTCACTGTAGGTTTGTAAAAAAGCACTTGAGGAAATCCCCTCTGTCTGTTGCAAGTGTCCTCATTAAACGTGCCCATCAGTTCGTTGTCTGGTAGGGAGAGCTCAAGAATTACTAGTGGAGGGGTGGCTGGTTTCAGATTTAAGGTTTTTTCGCCTGCCATTAAATGGGAGTCTACTGAAGGTTTGTGTTTAGCATCGTTCTTGAGCTGACCGGCTTCAGACCTCTTCCCGACGGAGGATCGATGGTGCCGTTGGTGTTTCAACCCGTGCCTTTTCATCTTTGGGGGAACGTTGTTCTCTTCAAGAGTTCCTGAGTCTTCCAAAAGCCACTTGGGTGTTCTAATCCTCCGTTTTGGCGGGTTCTTCTCCGAGAGCCGCGTGGTGCGTCTGTTTTCTCCGTAGCCGACAGATAAATTGCCCTGGAGTCTGTCGAGCTTCCAAAACGAACGCCTCAACGGCTCAGATGACGCGTTCTTGCCTTTCTTCTTTACAGTGTGGTCAACATTTAGCCGTGTTTTGCCCATCTTTAATCTCTTGGATGACGCGTCGGTATCGTCTGTGTGATGTCTGTCCTCTTTGTGGTGCCGCTTTTTAGCCCTTCCTTTCTGACATCCTGATTTGCTTGACCGGAGAGCGGGTTCTTTGGTGCAATAATTAAGGATCCACTTGTCCTCCATGATTTCTTCAACCACCTTCTCGCTCATCAGCTTCAAACAGTTGGTCCGCAGGGCAATGAGGTTCCAGAACTCTGGGTCAAAATACAGGTCCTTCTTCAAGACCTGAGGAGAGATAGAAAGGAAAATGGTACTACAATGTGGAAAGATGGCATGTACCAATCCTGTGCAGGTGCCTATGCCTGTGTGGCTCTACCTGCAGGGTTTCGAAGCGAACATGATTCCTGATGGGGCTGTGCTCCACGTGGTACTCCTGGTCGGGGTGCATGTAAAGCAGGTACACCATCTTGTAGGCGTCCACAGTGCGTTCCGAGAAGAAGACGAGAAGAGCGCATGCCCGGCAAACCTCCAGGTCGTTGGATAGCAGGCCCGCAATGGTTTTGTAGATCAGGGACTTGGTGATGGCATCACAGGGAAGGCAAGACTCCAGGGCATTAGCACAAAGCTCCACGCAGAACTGGATACCTTCTTCACCCAGCTAGTGAGACACACAAAAAAAGGACTTGCTAAATATATACGCAGATATCCTAACATCTTAACAAATCCAAAAACATATATTTAATAATAAAAACACAACGTTCTGTCTCACTTCTTGCAGTATGGCTCGGATGAACGGGAAGATTGAGTTGACGTTGGTTGCAGACAGCATCAGCTGATGAGTCTCCTCAAGTAGAGCTTGTTTGGATGTTTTCAACCGACTGTGCAGTTTGCTCCACACGAAGACGAGATCGCTGCAAAGAACAGGGTCAGAAATTGTTGTGAAGGGGGAGTAAATAAATGCAAGCAACTTGAATGCTACGGTTTAAAAAAAAAAAAAAAAAAGGAACCTCATTAGGCCTCAGTTTGTGTCATAAACACTTGTCGTTACATTAGCGTCGCATTTAAGTTTACTTACCACAAATAGTACATGTCTCCCCTGCGGAGCTGCTGGGAGAGGAAGGCTTTGCTGAGGGCTAGCAGCAACTCGTCCTTTTCCTCGCACTCCAAACTACAGATGATGTGAATTGCATCTTTACCATTAAGGTCAGCCACCTGGAAAACAGAGGATGACGGTTAAAGACGGCTCTGGTACATAACGCTAGCGTTAGGCGTACAAACCGCCCGCCCGCCCACCTCTTTGTGTAGGCTGTCGTGCTGTGACGTTTTGGAGAGCCACGTGAGGTAGACCTGGAGGAAGAACAAGTGCCGCCCCGCTGTGGGATGCCAAGCGCAGCACTTGGCCAGGGCCGCTGCCTCGCCGGCCCGCTCACAGGATAAGAGGTAGCGCACCCGGAGCTCAAAGAACACCGGCAGCTCGGAACTGATGCACCCATTCACTGAAGAATAGTCACACCAGAGGAGAGGGGGAGAGAGAGAGAGAGAGAGAAAGAGAGAGAGAAATGGTTTTAGTTTACTTTGATACTGCTAATGCTTCAGACATCGGGAGGGTTAGCAGGAATCACAAGGAACAAACCAATGTTTTAAGCAAAGGTATTCAGGATAAGCCACATTAAGAATTCATCATGTGCTTTGGAGGAGCAGGAATCCAATTTAGCCACATACTGGGAGTCAAACCTTTTGGTTTATGGGTTATTCCTCACCATGGCAACGAAAGGCAACAATAACTAGAGTTTTATTCACTGAAATGAAATGCAAAACAAGAACTTTGCAGGTAGCTTTCAGGAAAAAATGTGAGCTGAATGGATGCAGATGAGCCATCGACGTACACAAAAAAAGCAGACTCTGAGGCAACGGCTAATTTAGCGTAGTCAATAGCTAGAGAGGTAATGACATAAAGAGCGTATCAGTGCATAAAGCAGATGTTAGCCGCGTCACGTACCTTCACTCTGAGGTAAGCTGGACTCACTGAGGATTGCCTGTAAGGCTGGGCTGGCCCATGGCCCATCGCCCCGAACCACGCGCTCCACGTGAAGTAGATGGACATTCTGGTGCTTTGCAAGGGCCAAAAGACATTCCTGAAAGGGCACGAGGACAACAGCGGTTTCTTTAAGTGCTTGTATATCAATGATTGTATAAAGAGTATGAATGAGAGGCGCAGCGTGCAATAAACTATAAAGTTAAGTTGTAAAACTTATGTTTCTAATCAATTGTTTTATGTCATCAATACGTTGTTCTGTTGGAAAGATAACCTGCACTTCGTTCTCACCTGGAATGTAACAGTAAAGTGTTTCAGGGGCTCCTGATGGAAGTCCTTCTGGTCAAAGAACAGCAGCAACTCAAAAACACTCCTGTGAATAGATCAAAATAGTTTGTCTCCCGACTACGAATCCACATTTTAAAAACAGTTTGAAGCTGCTTTATAAATTGAACCTCAGAATTATCAATGATTTGTGTGGATCTAAAAATACCGACTATGATACGGACGCAGGGGAATGCGCTTTATTGGGGAAGCGGAGGGAAACCCCGGGGGCAGGCGGATGGAGTGGGGTCAACAGCTGGCGGCGTGCCTGGGTTTCTCCTGGCTCACTAATTTAGTTGCGTGAGTCAAGGGACAAAAATCACACGTCCAATTTCAAAAGCGTTGCCACCAACTACTTCAGAGGGGGTCCCACAAATATACAAAAACAGAATTTGTGGAGTTATTTATATATTGGATTTGTTCCTGATGTCAGATGTTTTGTGGGGTTTTTATAACGTCGTGCAACACCAGTTCCCTTAAGGGCCATAAAGGGTTTTATTCATTCATTCATTCATTCATTCACAATCGCTGTAAAAACTTGGACAGAGAAGCGAAACTGAACAAAGCAGGAACCACAACGCAACAGTCCACTTACTGTCTTAAAGAAATTAAAGTAAAGTGAGATGCTTCTGCATAAATTGAAGCTATGCACCAAATTTGGACGTCATGTTTTGCAGTAATTACAATAATAATTCAACAATTACAATAATTAACACACCCGTCAACACAGTCCTACTGCCAACTAGCACGGGGTTATAACTGATGTACTGGTTAACTGACTTTAGCTAGCACAAGTGATGACGAGTAGCAGATTGTGCCGCTATCGCATCAGGCAAACTCTGCTAGAGGTGTATAATTTACGTGTGTCGTGTCCGGCACTGCAAATTTACGAGACAATCATTTACGTGAATGAAAACCACATGTTGCTTGCACCCGACTTCTACACTGAGTGGGAGTATAAGAAGAGATAATCTCTTTGAAGAGAGTTCTAAAATCACAGCACATACGTGTCATTGCTCAAATTAAACCAGGAAGGAACATTTGCAAAGACGGGAAGCCACTTCTTCAGGGATGTCCGTACACTTACAAGGCCAGGCTGCTGAGTGTGTGGAGCACGTGATCACAGTTTGATGCGAGGAAGGCGGAGGCTCGAGCGAAGTAGCCGAGAGCCACCTCAAGGATCCTGAGCTGAGGCAGCGGCACCTGCCAGCGAGAGGCATACTCCTCCACCTGCTGCACGGAGAAGAAAATAACAAGGCAAGGAATAATAAAGCAAAAACAAAGATGAGCCGAAGGACAATTAACATTCTGTGGCAAACATTTTGCCTGCAGCTCAGGGACCGGCCTTCAACCAAAGTGTGGCACTTTACACGATACTTACAGTTGACCTGTCAAATTGCTCAAATACAACATGCCTATATTGCCCTCTAATGGTGGAGACCCAAGACTCCATCACTCTTGTGCTCCACTGGAATCCCGTGAATGTTAACCGACAAACAATGATGTTCTCAGGCCTTTGTCCAATCAGGACAACTAGTGTCCCACTAAATTAAACCTACTAAAGCGCCACACATTCAGTTTGGCAGGTTATTGGACTCAAAACTGACAACTGATATTTAAATGCACTTCTCCATGAGACGTACCGACTGGTTTAATCCTCTAACGTTGTATTGGTACGACAAATTCAGGGTATGAGAACACCTTGTTATACCAGCATTGTCTATTACAGCAACTGTACACATACATGTCTCCTCGCTGTTGAGGGGGGGGGGGGGGTGAGACAGGTCTTTAAGCCATTTTCGAAGTTTGATTTTATGACACATGCTCGATAATATAGGCTACTAATGACACTGCGATCTTAAATTAAGAGATTGCCTAACGTCAGCTGAGTTCCCCACTCGTTAAATGATTACCAAACGTGTTGCAGACCCCTAAAAAGTTGCCCAGTCGGCTTGGTAAACATTCAGCGTACTAAGCTAACTTGCAGGCAAAAATCTGGGCTAGCTGGGCAGCTGGCTGGTGCAGCGCTTAGCCGAGTTAGCTTGCTAGCTGCACAGTGAACACTCATTGTCATAAATGACTGATTTAATGACTCGGACGCTTCGATAAAGGTCGTCAGAATCTGAGCCCGTGTTATCGGGCACAACGTTTAAAAGGCGTTTCGGTGATATATTTGTTTTTTTAAAGCGACTACGACTCGTTAGCCGGATGCTAACGAGCTAACGCTAGCCGTGTAACGGCCAGTTCTGGGGGAGGGGAGTCGGCTAACATATATGCTCCTATCTTCGACAACAAGCCTGTCACCCACTTCAACCACGGCCCCTTACCTTGCAAAAGTCAGAGCAGAACAGTTGACTGTCGGCTCGCAAGTCATCACTTGAGTAGCGGCTCAACAAACTCTGTAATTGTTTTTCAAGCCCTTCTAACTCGTACACACTGCCCTCCTCCGCCATACTGCCTGTCTAGCCTTGCTCGTAGCATCTACCACACAACACATACATCGCCACGGTCAACGACTTGCATTGACAGCGCTGATTGGATACTGCCAGCGACGAGGGGCTCGCTCCTTTCCTAATCCGGCGTGCACCGCGGAGGAGCCGTTCGGGACGGAGCCTAAAGCTCCGTAACTAAACCAGACTGCTTCTAATGAAGCCCCGCTGACACGGCATTAAGAGTGGACCATTACGTGCGCCACGACCCACATGGCAGACACAAACAAAGCACGTTATTAATGACTTAACGTTTGCGTCCCATTGTATAAACGTGGGGATACGACTGATTACAAAGTTGCAATAAATTACATTTACAAGACTACAATTACTTTTAAAACCTAATTATAAAAATGTGTTTTTTAATAAAATGTGTAATTATTTGGCAGGTTGTGTTTATCTAGTTATGTAAATGCCTACATCCTGAAGACTCCTTCATAATCATATGCTGAACCACCTTAAATTGATTACGGTTCCTAGCCTTTATTTAATTCTGATCTCTTAAAATGAAC
This sequence comes from Nannoperca australis, assembly GCA_036023655.1. Classification (NCBI taxonomy): domain Eukaryota; kingdom Metazoa; phylum Chordata; class Actinopteri; order Centrarchiformes; family Percichthyidae; genus Nannoperca; species Nannoperca australis. Next base: position 26,039 of record JAVQJD010104292.1, read on the forward strand.
ATTTAAACCTAATATTTATTAACGTAGATCTATAATATATCTTTGTTCTTGAGTTCCGAGTGTGAGATAGAGACTAGGCAAAAAGTCATAGCCAAGCTTTAAACTTTATTTCAAATCATACACATTAATTTAGGAAAAATGATGCAAATACAAAAAGGTTTCTCTAAAACGGATCTGATTAAATAGTCGAGAAAATTTTACAGTTAGACCACGGACAACTTGTTGAAAGAAGAGGGGAAAGACCACCACGATTGTTTTAAGAAATGCGATTACACTCCACTGTATTTCTATTATTTGTGTACACATACACAAATGAAAAAGCAGTACATAATAAGCGGCGCCGGAAAGAATGTGCGTATATACAGCAACTCTCTACATGTCCAGTCTTGAGAAAAATGAGATTAATGCGCTTTTTACACTATTCTGTCTTATTTCTGATGTCTGATTGATACACAAGGCCACAGTGAAACAATTATGTACTTATCAGACTAATAAATCTCAAACACAGAGGCCTCTATTTGAAACAAAATAGACTTTCTACAAGTTATAAACTTACAAAACATTTACTTTAACCACTACAAGCAAATATAATAAGCAATAATCAACTGCTTCAAATAAGTAACCATTTTACGATTTGACAGCGGTATAATTTATGTAGCTTATTATTGCTTAAGACTCAAGTAAAAAAAAAAAAAAAAAAAAAATGGAGCTATTCTCAATCCAGAGATTTTTCTTTGTTGCAACCTTTAAAGACATTTACTACTAAACTTTTCATTGCGTTTGTTACGTTAATGGAAAGAAACTTATTTAGAGTGTACTGCGTGTTTCAGTTCAGCTCGTCGGTGGACTCCGAGATGGACCGCTCCCTCCTTTCCCTGCCTGTGACGAAGTTGAGCAGGTCGACCGCCGTCACCACCCCGAAAACCATCTGCTTCAGGTTTGGGGAGCCGTCCGTCAGGTCTGATGGAGGAACAGATTTTTTAAATAAATATAGAAATTAATCTTTAAATCAGAATCTAGTTTATTGCCAAGTTGGTTTTCACATACAAGTAATTTGTTTTGGTGCATGGGTGCCAACAAGAGCAATATATACAGAAAAAAACAAACAAACAAAAAAAGATTAAATGAAACCACAAAATAGAAAATGTACAATAAAAAATAAAAAGAAGAAGAAGAAGAAGAAGAAGAAGAGCTGTGCAATGAGTGTAATATAAATTTGACTAGCAGCATTATTCCAACGCTATGTTGCTATGTGAAGATTTTTGAATGATGCAGAGGACGTTAAGTATCCGTTTGTACCGTGTAAAGTAATACTCAGTCAGCGCTGCACCCTTGTCACATTGCATGAAAGATAGAGCATGTGACAGATAGAATAAATAAAATATTATAAATTGAGACGAAGTCAGGGTGTACTTCATGTTCAGATAGGGAATACATTTGCTTATTTCCCATTTCATAGCTCCAATTGATGAAAACTAAACAGCACAAGCAAAAAAAGTACTCCGCCCCCATTTAAACATGACCTTGGATGGCAGATTGGGCACTAGACAAAACGACAACACATCAGCGTGCTCGTCTTCCTGCCAAATGTGCTTCCAGACTCTGCGCCGACAGGCCAAGGTTGCCCAAAACCAAAATATCTCTTCGGGGGGGGGGGGCGCTCGCTCTGCAGCTGGACTTTGACGCGTATGTGTGACTGAGGAGCGACCGGTGGCAAGTCGACCCGCCCCGGGTGGCGTCATAAAAAACGTGAGCGTGACTTTTTGAACCTGCGGCGGTCAACGGTGCGTCCTTGAATAAGGCGTTGACCCCGCACATGCAAACGCAGTCTCAGACTCTTGAGATAAAGACACCTTTTGCTCGTCCAAATGTGAACATGGGCCATAAATAAGCGCATTGCTCTCTGCAGCAGGGTGTTTTGTTCTCCATACAACCACCGGGGGGCAACAAAGTTTGACATTTCGTACACACACTGAGTTTGTTAGACTTTGGGCTCAAGAAAGATGGACTGGGAGCTAAATGAATGGATGGAGGAAGTGTGTGTGTGTGTGTGTGTGTATATATATATGACAGTGACTGCATTCACGCTTGCGGGAATGTTGTACTCACATTGGATCTGTTCGTGGACCACCAGGGCGAAGTGGTCGATCTCCAGAATGCGGGATAACTTGCCCAAATTATCGGTCAGACGGATCTAAGAATGACAGCAAGACGATGACTTAAAAAAGGTCAATAAATAAAATTATCAATTTCAATATTCACTTGAAAGCAATGTCTGTATTTTCTGTACCTCGTCACAATAGTTCTGGATTTTTTTTTTTTTCTTTTTTTATAGTCTAATAAAACGGTTCCCTCTCACTACCACATGGTGCTATTTCAAATAGTTACTAAGTGCAGCACGACACATTGCCTGCTTATAAAAATTAATTTATTCATATTAAATAAGTATTGCTAAATATATTTCATAAAGATGATTTCTGAATAGACTGTCTGGTTTTAAAACAGGATCTTTCCTTAAAAACACACACCTTTTACATTTCCTCTAGCCTTTTCACCTGGATTTCCTCCCCTGAACTGGTCAGCCTCACCGTCCTGCCTACCGTCAGCCAATCGGAATTAAGAACGGACTCCTCAAATTAATTTAACATAGTCCACCTGTAACTTATGTAGGGAACGGGTAGTTGGTGTCTGACCTGTTTGAACTGGGTGTAGAGCACTTTGCTGACCGGGTCGGACAGCTTGATTTTCCCAGCCAGAATAGAGGCCAACATGTTCCCCAAAGTCACCATGCCCAGGATTAACCTGTACATACACACACACACACACACACACACACACACACACACACACACACACACACACACACACACACACAGAGAGTTGAAGTTAAACAGAGGAACAAGGGACCAAACAGGATCTTTTTCTCTTTCAGGACACTCACCCGGCCTCATCCACCACGGGCGCCTGGTCAAAGCCCTTCTCCTTGAGGATTTTGATGGTCTTCTGGCAGGTGACGGTGGGTAGGACGGTGAGGGGGGCGGACAGGTTCAAACCCTGCAGCTTCAGGTTCCACCACCTGACAGACGGGGAGAGAGAATTGAGGGCGTAACCACACGCGGAGGAGACTCACACAGGAAGCGGATATATCCTTTAATAAACACATACCATGGTTTTTTCACCATGAGGTCCTCCTCCCTCAGGAAGCCCTTCTGGACCATCCACTTGTCATTCAGGAATTTGGACCTTGAGAGGAAGGAAAAAACAAACAAACAAACAAAAAATAATCAAGAGATGCTTCATCTGCATTTAAACAAAGAGAAACCAGACATCTGCAGTCGTCTGAAGATGCCCATGTTGCTCTATTTCACGTGTAGAGGTATACAATTATTCTCATATATAATTATATGTTACCCAAAAGCATATAATAAATTTATTGATTCCATCAAGACTTGTTTTGGGTTTGTTTAGGTCTTTCTGAAACTGGCCAGTCCTGCTTTAACCCTTGAAAGTTCATATAAATGAACGTTACTGAGATTCTCACATGTAGTTGCGGATGGAGTCCGGCAGGATGACCACGCAGCGCTGGCCCTCCTTCAGCTCTTTGGCGACGTTTACGGCGGCCGCCATGGCCGTCCCGGAACTGCCTCCTGTTCCAGAAAAAAAAAAATGGAGCAAAAGTAAGCTTTAAGTGGGCTTTAAGTCTCACACATTAAGAATGTCTTCACACAAGACGTCTGGCGTTCGTGTGAAGTTAAGGAACCCTGAGCACTTGCCGCACAGCAGGCCCTCTTCTCTGATCAGCATGCGAGACATGTTGAAGGACTCCTCATCATCTGACTTGTACCAGGTGTCAACCACCTGAAAAAGAAAAGATAAAGACATGTAACATTTAGTGGCTGAGAGTCAGGTAAACATAAGGGGCAGGTGAGGGGGAAAAAAGGGCCCCTGGAACTCACTGATCGGTCGAGCACGGTGGGGATGAAGTCGTACCCGATGCCCTCCACCTCGTACTGGGTCTTATCCGTCTTGTTAAGCTCCTCGGGCTCCGCCAGGATGGAGCCTTCTGGGTCAACGCCAACAATCTGCGCGCACAACACACGCCGTTCATTAACAACGGGCAGCTCCACTTCCCTTTCAGCCGTGGCTGGAATAATAAGTACGGAAGTATAAAACATAAAACTCAGAAATCTGATCCTATAAGGCGGCGACCTGGAATATTTGACTTCTGGGGAGAGACGACGTACCTTGATGTCGGGGCATCTCTCCTTCAGTTTGCGGGCGATACCCGTGATTGTCCCCCCCGTTCCTGCTCCAGCCACCAGCATGTCCAGTTTACCTGTTAGAAGGGGAGGAGTCAGGAGTCAGAGGTACGACAGAAAGTCAGTTTGTCTTCGAGGAAGGGGGAAAAGGGCTTCACACCGTCGCACTGCTCCAGGATCTCCTCGGCCGTGGTGTCGTAGTGGGCCAGGGGATTGCTCGGGTTGCGGTACTGGTCCAGGATGTGGGAGTTGGGGATCTCGTTTTTGAGGCGCCAGGCCACGCCCACGTGAGACTCCGGCGAATCGAAGCGAGCGCTGGTGGGCGTGCGGACGATCTCGGCCCCGAGAGCTCTCAAGACGTCCACCTGTGGAAAACCCCCCCAGAAAAAAATCTGATTTTAATAAATGAATCACATCTTATCCTTTAAATCCTACAGTTCTGCTTGTTGTTTTTATCTCATAATATAATGCAGAGAGGCCACGTGACCAAATAAGACGTGCATCGGATGGTACATTTTGGTGCTTAGCCACACTCCTCCTGCATTGAATGCCTGTAATTTTGTTTATTTATAAGAAATTAAAGAAAAAGGCAGCACTTTAGAGGTTAAAATAAATAAATTAACTCATGTCTGAATCATTTCTGTGAATTTTATTTTAAACTAATGACACTGAAGAACCTAAACTAAAAGGTTTCATTTTGAAACTTTCATCGGGGCATCAAGGCGTCAAAACGCATCCGCAGCTTTGACAGAAGACAAAGTTCATGGAAATGACAAACACATGACTCTTAGACCTTTTTTTTTTTTTAACACTGTCTGAGGACAGTAACACACCACACGATGATTGTAGCGGTACGGACTCGGTGCGCTATGAAAGAATGCAGGTGTGGGTTGCCGGGATGGGGTGACCGGGTTCTCACCTTCTCCATGCTCATTTTCTCAGGCATGACGATGATGCAGCGGTAGCCTTTCACGGCTGCAGCCAGGGCCAATCCGATGCCTGAAAGGAGCACGCACACACACATTCGGGTTTGTGTGCCTCGTGGGGACATTACATTGACTTACATTCAATTCCTGCAGACTTACCCTAACCTTAACCATGACTACTACTTGCCTAACCCTAACCTCAGTGGAACCTTTAAACGTGTCGTCTCCGTGAAATTCACAATCTCCCCCATGGGGCCCTCACTTTTTGTCCCCACGGTGACACAAGTCCACATGTGTCAGTGTGCAATCAGGTTCAAGTCCCCACCGGAATCACACACACACCATCCAATACCCCCCCCTGGCAACACAATCAAGCACATGCGGTTTCTTACCAGTGTTTCCAGAGGTGGGCTCGATGATTGTGTCTCCAGGCTTGAGGAGGCCGGCCCTCTCGGCGTCCTCCACCATCCGCAGGCTGATCCGGTCCTTGACGCTGCCGCCGGAGTTGAAGAACTCGCACTTGGCCACTGCAAACGCACAGCAGGCACATTTGCTTCGGGGTTACATTGAAAAGGCATTCTGACGTGGAAATGATGCAATCGACCCTCAGCCGCCTTCCATTTCTTCCACTCATAACCTCTCAAAATGAAACGTGGAGAACTTTCACACATCCGACCACTGTTTACGTTTTACGAGATCATGTCGCCGCTCGAGCGCTCGGTGACTCACGTATTTCACATTTAAGTCCGAACGCTTTGGGGATCTTGTTGATGCGCACCATGGGCGTGTCGCCGATCCTGTGCAGGATGTTCGGGAGAATGGTCGGAGCAGCGTCTCTGGGGGGGGGGGGAGAGAGCGGGAGAGAAAACAACGTTGCATTCAGGGACACGGTGTCCGCGTGCGAGGACGCGCTTGCACAGATAAAATCATTCCAACGTCTCAGCAACTTCTGTGACGTGACATTGTTTTCTCCCCCACATCACACCAGTTTCACTGGTTTGAGGAGTCTTAATCGCAAGTGTTTGTTTGTCAAGTGCCACTCCCCCAGGAGTTTCTTGAAACTGGTTGTCACTTGTTTAAATAAAGTAAATCTGATATCTGTACAATAACAGGGCTCAATCCCAAACACGTTTAAGTGTTCGCATGCAAAAAACGGTGGAAACTCGAACGTCCGACTGACCTTGGAACTTGCGCGTGAGGGGAGTCGGCTTTCGAGGCTCCCAGGCTCCAGGTGCAGCGGCTGGGAAGGTCGGGCCGGATCCATTTCCTCTCGGCGTTGGCGATCTGGACGGTTCTGTTCGCCTCGTCGGCGTCCACCGTGGGCAGCTTGTCGGCCCGGCCCGGCGGGAAGGCGCCCTCTCGGAGCTTGGCTTCTCCGTTGGGTTGGCTGAGCAGCTTGGCGGCGTGAGGGCACACGGGGGCCTTGACTGTTGTCTCTTTGGACGATGGAACCGACGGCATGGTTTACCCTGGGGGGGGAAATCTACATTATGTCATCTTCTGCCGTCTTTGAGTTGGTGTCTTGCAGTGTCTTACACGCTCTGTGTTAACACCAAGAACATTAAAAGTTTGCCGCCAACAGAAAACGATATGTTTAACTTATTTATTAATAACAACATTTATGCTTTGCTCTGCACGATCACAACTCAATATATCTATATCTAACTATATAAATCTATCTCTCTATTTAAAAATATCAATGACCTATTCATACTTGTAGCACCAGTGCTATTAAGAAATGCTATCTATCATAAAGGACTTGAGTTAAGGTGCATAACAAATGTTATTAACAAGTGATTTGGGACATGCACTCGCTGAATACTACAGGACAATAATGGAAAAC